>JAWIIS010000233.1:0-80377 GCA_033682625.1 Helicoverpa zea x Helicoverpa armigera | reverse complement strand
ATTCATAAAATTGGATTACCTCTGAAATCCCACGACATTACAATGACAAAAAAAGTAGTGCATATTAGCTATTTCCCGTCTACTGTAATTGCAATCGATTATTTACGTATTTCATGTCCTCCTCCTGAACTATGGCACAAATGCAAATCAACACCTTGTATAACAAATATTCTTAAAAACTAATGCACACGATGACACATCGTGTGCATTAGTTTCGGCGTCGTGTTACGCTGACTGTTGTCACGTAGCCGGCCACGAAACCGGCGGTACATAACACCCTTCGGCCAAAAATATTGCTTGAGGACTTTTTCAAGCGCTTGTGTTGTGACGCGGCTCCAACCTCTCGACCCTCAAGGTTCAATTGGTTTTGACGCGCAGATATTCTACGACCTCCTCAACCTTCGTAGAATGGTGCAGCCTGGACACGTACAGCTGCGTCGTTGGAATAGCTGGACGCAGCAGCATATTGGGCCCCGCCAGCGCAGTACCGCACTGGTTCCGACAACTCCTCTCAACAACTCCTCCTCTCAACCTTGACGAACCCATCCTTGTCGCACGTGTCGACCTTGGGACCCTGCCTACTCAAAACCTGGTTTGGTTTCGAACGGCTCTTCTTACCCCCTTCTCTGTTTTCCGCTATTTTAACCTGCGAGTTTTGTGGCTCAACAGGCTTCTTAGCGGCTAAAATTGCTGCGTGGGGTTGACGAACCTACGCGAGTCATCGTCACTACCGATGTCGAGGCAGGGACGGTGGCGGCACACGTTGCAACGCATGCATTGTCGGCAGTAGGTGACGCATTCGTGCCCGCCGTCTCGAAACTGCAGATGGAGGCATTTTGCGCCCCGCGACGCGTGTTCACATTACTGTCGCTGGCGATAGGTGACCTACTTGCAGAAATTGCATTGCGCAATGCAACTACTTCTGCCCGTAGATCACTGATGGTGTTGTTGGACACCTCCAGCTGATGCTGCATCTCGGCCTGGCTTTGCTTAAGGAGAGTGATATCCTTCAGCAGCCTGGTGACATATACATGGTCGAACGTGACGGGAGGAAGCTTGTGCAGGTCCATCGCCACAAAATCGTATAAAATATGTTATAATAATTTTATTTCAGCCTTATAAATCAATAATCAATCTTAATTTCAGTTTAAATTCGTTTTTTTTATCGGTATTTGGGCCATGAAATAATGCTAATTACTGATATTTTCTTAAGAGACCTCAAGACCATGAAACAATATCTTTTGAGGTCTTCTCTGGCCATGAAATAATGCCAGTCATCGCACAAGGGCCATGAAATAATGCCTATATATAATGCCTAATAGTACTAACTATAGAAGGCCTTTAGACCATGAAATAATGTCTAAAGAAAGTCTTCACGGGCCATGAAATAAAGCCTGTGTGTCACAGTGTCCGGCGTAGAACAAGCCAGGTGGACAAAAATATTTTTTCATGGTTTTGCAACTAGACCTATTGATTAGTTAATTATATATTACTATAACATATTTTTTAAAAACAAAATGCGTTGGATTTGTAGTTAAATATTTTATTTCATATATACACAATGATAATACACGAAAACAGAAAAAAATAAAAAAATATCTAAATTGCTATAAATATTAACACTAATTATATATACACAACCTTAGACTTAACATATTGTGTACAAAAAATATAAATCTTAATTTAAAGTTTTCTATTTACATTAAAACTAAGTCTCAATATCAGAATCATCGGATTCACAATCCGATGATTCCGAGACAAGATAATCTTCCTCATTTTGTGGAGGCCTTGATGGAATTTGAGGACGAGGCTCTATGGTGGGAGCTATGATGAGCTTTAAGACCTCCGCGCACAATTTATTCGATTTTTTTTTTGGTACTTCCCGGAGGCTATTGATCAGAGGATCAGATGTTATAATCAACATGTTGAGCAAGTCTCTATTCGTGACAAGTCGAGAGCACTTTCTGGTGTTATGCTCTCTAAACCTCCGACAATCTTTATTTCTTGCTTCTTGGGCTTCTTCTGAAAGCTGCCCTATTGGAACTATTGCCGTCTTAACTACTTCTGTGCTATGAATTAACAATTTATGCACAGTAGCAGGCATGTAGTACCACGAATAGAGACTTAGATAAAGTCTTCTTGTCTCGAGACAAAGCTTGTTGAATTCAACAAGATTTATCTCGAAACCAGAACACAATGTTCTCAACAATACATCAAAGTTTTTAATGATTGTAACATCCAATCCTGTGATCCGAGCACTCAGTTCAGGGTTCCCAAAAAAACGTCGAGCTGTGTTTCCATCGTTTGTGGAACCAAATCCAGGCTTTGGCTTGTCCACAATTAATCCCATTTCATGCTTAAATCGTTGTTTGATTTCGTCTGATCGTTGTTTTACACTTGCTTTTTCCTGGGAAGACCTAGCTTGCCATTTTTTTCTATCCAACTTATAACTTATGTGTAAAAAGCACTCAAACGAACGAATCCAAGCATGTAATGTTGACAAACCAAAGCCAAAATTATCCTGATTACTGCCAAAATGCCTTCCTTCATCATTCATCATTGTGGGAGTAGCCCCGCAAGCAGCATTTTTGCGATGAATGAGTCTCTGTCAAAGCATTGCACACTTTTCCATCGGTCATTGTCAACAATAACTTGTGCTTAACAGAAATTTCAGAACCGGCAAGATCACAAGAAGTAGGCTCTAAGTTGTTTAATTGTTCCAAAACCTTATTTATCTCGATTTTTGTCATTTCCATAGTTTCTTTAACAAAAATGAATTTGATTGGACGACAAAACATCGTGGATGATGGACGAGGATTTTGCCAGATAGTGTTGTTACCTTCGTCAATTAACCTCCGAGGAACAAACGAATAAACAAAAAGAAACTCATCTGTGTCTTCGCTATTCTCAAATCTCTGTTTGTAAGCACTATGACCGGAACATCCGTCACACCCCCATTTACTTATAAGAGTAAACGATGAATTGGGGCTTATATTTGGAAGCACACTTGTGACGACTTCTCTCTGAGCTTCGATTAAGCGTTCTGTTGTTTTATTCAAAATAGCTTGAAGCTCAATTTCTGCTCGAGATTGTGTCACAACAATGTGCTCCTCAGAAGGATAACATCCTTTTTTTGCCTTGACAATGCATTTATATGATGGAAACACATGATGCCCGACTTTCATAGTCCACTTCCTAGTCTGTTTGTATGAGTGAGTTGTTGATTTGGAATCAATATAATACGCTAATGCCTCGTCATTACTTAGCGGTCTATCTCTTTGCACAGCACTTGTTTGTTGAATGTTCAAGCACGCACTTGCGGAAGCTGGATTTTCACCAATGTCTTTAATAACTCTGGCAACGTTTTTTTGTCCAGTTGACCGTGCAGCTACCTCTGCGGCAGTCATTAGTTCCCCAACACTTCGCGATTGTACTAAATCTTCAACTCTACGTTTTTTGGTCTTAAAAGACGCATCTTCAAAGTCTTTTCTAGGCCTTCCGGGCCGAGAAAGTTCAGCGGTTGAGGTAGAAGGTTGCGGTAGAGTCTATCGTACACAAAATTCTATCTCCTGGCCTTCCAGCCACAACTTATTCTTATTAAGGAAACGCTCTTTTGATTTTCCTGAAGACACCCATCTAGTTGCAATTTTTGAAGAAATGCTGACTAATTTCATCTTAATTTCCCTTTCGCATTCTTCAGTGATATCAGAAAAATTAAACTTAGTTGAAATAAACTCAAATAGAAGATCACATCTTTTGTCTTTTTCGTGTTTAAGCCACTCTTCGAAAAACTTTATTTTATTAATAGAGTAAAGCTTTTCTGAAAAAATGAAAATAAAATAGTTTTACTCAAGTGTGCTACATAAATTATATGTCATAATCATCTACAGACATGCAGCAAAAACATATAAAAAATTCAGCCCGGATACAAGAGGATACATGGCTTTTCCAAGGCAGATAAATTGAAAAACAATGAAAATACATGTTTTTTTTTGTGTATTCACAGATTGTCTATTTTATGAATGTCTATGGCACATAAAAAGATTCCAATAAGAATTAAATGTTATACATACCTTCAGAAGTAAAATCCATCACTAAAACTTCCACAAAATTAAGAACTGTCACCATGGGATGTTATTGCAAGTGTCGCGAAAATGCAACTGACCTAATTCTTTGATTGCATTTACCTCATTAGCTCACTTTGATAAACGATGACTCATCAGTATGGAATGTTGGACGTAAACAATTCTTGGAATCGGGGGTTTAGGGGTGTTGTTTACATGTAGAAAGTACCTACTGCCGGGAATTAGATAATGACTTTTGTCCACCTGGCTTGTTCTAGAGCGGACACTCTGCGACATTCTAATCCTACCTATAGATTACACGAATTAATGTTGTTACTTGTTATAAAATATGGCTTGATTGTACCAATGTATAACTAATTGTTAATGTACAATATGTATATTTAGACGACGGACTTATTGAAGGAGGGTGGTCAGTGAGAGTGGATGAGAATTGACTGGCAACACCGGCCGGGTGACTTGTCAAAAAACAGCTGTGTAATTTAAAATTAAAATAAAATAGAAAAATAGTCAAAATAGCCCTTAAAAGTATTTAATATAGTAGTAGTGGTCATAAATATAGTGTACAAATGTTTGTGGCGTCATTGTAGAAGGATAACTGATAAAAGTCTACATCACACTGAGGCGGTCAGCTGTTAACAACTCAATTCAAATTAATTGGATTTTTACGGGAAGTATCTTTCTATTACATTTGTGTCACACTTTACTGCATCAGTTCCACAACTGCAGATTGTATTATTTACATTATATATTGGATTTACGTCAAAAACAAAGTCAACCTTGTAACCTACCCTAACATTGCAATAAAAATAAAAAGCGAGTAAAAACCAAAGATAACTTTCTCCTGATTGCTTAAACAAGTAAATCAATAATATTGATTAATTATTTTTTATATTATATTATTGATTAATATATTATATTATCGGATAAATTACATGTTCCTTTAACGGTTAATTTTGATAAATTACACATTTAATAAGCATCACGTTTACAGAATAAATATATCTTTTCATATCTCTTCATTTCAATTTCGTGCATAATTTTTTATCAATCTTATGCTGTTCTTTGCTGTGTAATCTTAAAGCTACTGAATGCATACTTGAAACTATCAGTCATCTAGTGAACTTAACCTGCTATTCTTTTCTGTCTTTCTCATCTTGGTTACTTCACGCTTTCAGTAAATACCTGACACCATGTCCATTAAGACACGAAAGGCTACTGTCAAAGACATGGAGGTAAAACTGAAGGACACCCTGGAAGAGCTGAAAACATCTAAGGAGCTCTGTGGTCAACTGTTGAGGGAACGTGATGAGAGCGAGGATGAAATACAGAACATTATTAACAAAAACTCAGGCTTGAAGTCTCAACTTGCCGAGTTACACATTCAATATATGGATGTGCTGGATCAGCGGGATAGGTTACAGGTTTTTGTAGGTTCTTTTAGTGAATGTAGTGATGCTCATGAGAGGGCTCTGAGTCGCATTACTGAACTGGAGACCAGCTTAAATGATGCTCACAAGTCGTTGACATGCTTCAAGCAAATTCAAGAACAACAAGAAAGTGACGACACTCATCGCCTTTTTAATGAGCTTGTTGCATCAAATTCACTAAATATGAGTCACAAAAAAATTAAAAAATACATTAGAATAAACAAATTGATTCAAAAAATTAAGAGAGTGTGTCATAAACAAAAATCAACTTACAAATTAAATAATTTACTTAAAAGTAAGGTTAATTTAAAACAACAGTTAAATTTGTGCACTAATCAACTTTTACAAAGTAGGCTAATGTATGACCAAGATACACAGGTTCTGCAACAGGAGATGCTTGATCTGCAGCGTGAGTTAACAAAAATTACACACAATTATGAGGCAGCCAAATATCAAATTAAGGCACATATTCTGGCTACCGATGAGCTGCTCCAGTTAGGTAGTGAAAATATGGACCGTCTTGATTCTCTTAAAAACAAATATAACAACTGTACTTGTTCTCAACCAACAGTACAAGCTGACCTACAGTTAACAACGCCTAGTACTATGCAGTCAGCTGTGAACAATGACACAATACCACCTCGTGTCGCTGTTCAGTGCAATATTCCACCATCAAGCATTTCACAAAAACATAGTTCAGGAAATCAAAACTCATCACAAATATTTTCTGATAGATTTGGTCTAGGTTTTGGTAAATTAGTCTCTCAATACTGTAAAAGTAATATAATAAACAATTGTTCACCCGGTGCCAGCTACAATGAGATTATAGAAAGAATTAAATTGACTAATCTTAATACCACTTCATCTGCCATTATGCTATTTGGAGATAGTCTAGCAGTCAGTAAACAAAATATAATAGATTGTGTTGAATTAATGATAAAATTAAATAATGAAACAAATTGCAAGTTTATCATCTGTGCCTTACCATATTCAAAAAATTTTACTGAAGAACAAAATCAGTACATATTTAATTTAAATCTATTAATGTACAATACAACTAGCCATTACAATAATAGAATAATGTACTTTGATACAAATAAAGGACAATGGGCACAAATATATGGGACCTGGTATACCCCACCAATAGGAATGTCATATATATCATTGGATAGGCCTTTTTATGTAGAACAATATTTACTATGACAGCTTTGCTGAAATGTTTGTCCGTTCTGAGATATAGATCAAAAACTGTGCAAAAGTTAGAACTAAGTAATCTATTGATACCTCAAGTTTTTAAAGGAAAATCTAAGTACTAATAACTTTAAGTCTTGTAAGTACTACTGTGCCCGTTAGGATCCATAATTGTTACTATTATGTAGCATTTCAACCTTTTATTGTACCAACTGGATGTTGGGCGTAGTGAGAAACCGCACCAATAGGAAAGTCATAATATCATTGGATAGGTCTTTTTAACTGGAACAACATTTACTATGACAGCTTTGTTCTATTGTTTGTCCGTTCTGAGATATAGATAACAAACAATCTTAAAACTGATGCTAATCAATACTGTAATCTGATTTTCTTTCATACAAGACTTACACTTAGTAGTTCTTAGATTTTCCTTTAAAAACTTGAGGTATCAATAGATTACTTAGTTCTAACTTTTGCACAGTTTTTGATCTATATCTCAGAACGGACAAACATTACAGCAAAGCTGTCATAGTAAATATTGTTCTACATAAAAAGGCCTATCCAATGATATATATGACATTGCTATTGGTGGGGTATACCAATCTGCCCATTGTCCTTTATAAATAATTTTGTAATGACAAATGATACAATGTATCTAAGTTTTTATTATAAAAGACAAATTGCTATATTGATAGCAAATAATATACAAATTGACCCGGGTTCTACTACGGTAACCTCTTCTTTTAGTAACATTAGTAGTTCTACTAATACAAGTATTGATACACCTGATAGTTTAAACTACATGGTGCGACAAAGGGTGGGCCACATCAACTGAATGTTGTACATCAAAAAATTCAGGGCCTTTCCGGCAAGGATCTAGAATTAAGTTTATTCATTGAGCATTATATGGTACAAATAATGTGCATAACTGAGCACTGGCACAGAAATTCTGAAATAATATTCCTTAATAATTGTAATTACACAGTACAAAGTGCGTTTGTTAGAAAGGAAGCCATCCATGGTGGCTCTCTTATAATTGTGTCTAATAATATAAAGTGTAAAGAACGTTTGGATATAGTTAAATTATCAGTGGAGCGCAACATAGAACTGTCATGTGTTGAACTGGAGCGGTTTGTTATAATTTGTGTGTACAGGCCTCCTTCTGGGGATTTTAACATCTTTGAATCGGTAATGGAAAATTTTTTTTTCTAAACTAAATTCAAGTAGTAAAACACTTTTAGTTTGCGGTGATTTCAATGTTAATATTTTAGAATCATCTCCCTTAACTATAAGGTTGCTTAACTTATTTAAATCTTTCAACTTGTTTGATTTATTTCTAGAACCAACAAGAATTACGGCAACCTCGTCAACCTGTTTAGATAATATATTTAGTAATTGTACCGCCACGGAGACTCTGATTACCAATGGCCTTCCTTCCGATCACCGTGGTCAACTGGCACGGTTTCCTGATAGACAGCATAAAATCAAACGGGAAATAACATGTCGCCCCTTAACAACCAGTCGTTTTAATACTTTCAAAAATAATATAATTGCAAAACTAGGCTATGAGATATTAGATAATGACAATCCCCATTTAATGTACGGAGCTCTGTTCGATATCATTAAATATGAATTTAATTCTAGTTTTAAAACCAAAACTTTCGTAATAAAAGAAACGGCTAATTTCAATGAGTGGGCTACCCCCGGCATTTACAAGAGTAGAGCTAAGTTGTATGAGCTGTATGAAATGAAAAATTATAAATTTGATGAAAATTTTATTACATTTGTTAGAAATTATTCCAAATTGTTTAAAAAAGTCTGTCATGCGGCAAAATCAATGTATTTTAATAATAAAATCAAGAACAGTAATAGTGTAATTAAAGCTACGTGGAATATTATTAATAGTGAGACTGGAAAAAATAAACAGCGTGATACTCGATACAAAATCGTTAATGAGGATCAAGTTTATGAGAAAGATTCGGATGTAGCTAGAGAATTTAATACCTTTTTTTCTAATATTGCAATAAAGACCACTAGCGACTTAGACTCCTCTACCACCAACGCCGAAATTTTTTTACGAAGTAGTGTTAGCCAATGTGAAGCCACATTTACTTTTAGTTATATTACACCTCATGATATAGTTAGAACCTTCAAGTCATTAAATTCAAAAAAGACAGGTGACTTGTGGGGTATCTCTGTAAAAGTTATAGACTGTATTATTGACGATATTGCACCCTATTTGGCTAGTATATTTAATGAGTGTATTGACTCAGGTACCTTTCCCGAACTTATGAAATACAGTAAGGTTATACCACTCTTTAAATCAGGGAGCAAGAATGACCTAGGCAACTTTAGGCCGATTTCAATTTTACCCGCGTTAAGCAAAATTTATGAAAAAATCATTTTAAATCAGCTACTGCGCCATTTCAATTTACATAATATTTTACATGCGGATCAATATGGTTTCACTAAGGGTCGCTCAACAACGGATGCCGGAGTTGCTCTACTAAAGCACATTTATACCGCGTGGGAGAAGTCGCAGAATGCAATTGGGGTGTTTTGTGATCTTTCTAAGGCGTTTGACTGCGTCCAACATGAAACGCTTACCCAGAAGCTTAAGTACTATGGCATTAAAGATAGCGCACTTAGTGTTATTAGCTCATATTTAAGCGGCAGAATGCAATGTGTTGACGTTAATGGTGTCAAATCTTCCAATCTACCCGTTTGTTTGGGCGTACCGCAAGGCTCGATTCTAGGGCCATTTTTATTTCTTGTGTATATTAATGACTTGCCATATTATTTAAAATCATTGTGTGATGTAGTATTGTTTGCTGATGACACGTCTCTAATTTTTAAAGTTGATAGGAATAGAGTAGATTTTGATGACGTGAATTCGTGTCTGTCGTTAGTAACGCACTGGTTCACAGCCAATAATTTGGTTTTGAATGCGAAGAAAACCAAATGTATAAAATTTGCTTTGCCAAACGTGAAAAATCTCGGCCCCAGTGTAGTTTTAAACAACGAGGAAATTGAAACGGTCCAAGCTACCACTTTTCTAGGAATAACTGTAGACTCCAAAATTCAATGGGGTGAGCATATAACTGGCCTCACGAATAGACTAAGCTCTGCTGCGTACGCTGTCAGAAAGGTAAGAGCTCTCACCGATGTAGCCACGGCGCGTTTAGTGTACTTTAGTTATTTCCACAGTGTTATGTCTTACGGAATTCTTATGTGGGGCAATGCTGCCGACATAGAAAATGTCTTCGTGTTACAGAAGCGTGCTATCCGTGCTATATACCGACTAGGTACTAGAGTCTCCCTAAGGGAAAGGTTTAAGGATATTGGTGTTCTGACTGTGGCGTCTCAATATATTTATGCCAATATAATATATGTAAGGCAAAACATAGAGTTATTTAGTAAAAAGAGTGACGTGCACAATTTCAACACTAGAAATAAACATAAATTAACCGCATCCAACTATCGATTGCATAAAGTGCACGGTTCGTTTGTGGGCCTTTGTATACGCATTTATAATAGAATCCCAGTTCATTTGCTAGAACTAACGGACAGTTCTTTTAAAATCAAAATTAAGGATATTCTGATTAAAAAGGCTTATTATAACATTAATGATTATTTCACAGATACACGCAGATGGCAGCTCTGAAGTGGACAACAAGTGTTTTTTTATATATATATATATTTTGCGACTAATATTGAATTGTATAATTGTAATTTAATTATAATTAAATTGTAATAGACAGCTGTGTTACTGGGAAGTTTGTTCTTCACCACTTCTTCTTCCCAGCCATAACACTAGGAAGTGGTGAAAGGGGGGCGTTTTGGGGGTGCTGTCATTTTGTATTTTTTGACGTGAAAAAGTGCTAGAATCTAGCCTATTTTCAATAAACGATTTTGACTTGACTTTGACTTAGTGTTCGATTCTCGTCCCAAATATGTAAAAAAACTATGACCTTAATTTTTCATCTAATTGTCCGATAAAATACAGTATTCATGGACACAGAGCGCAAAGCGAACTCGGAAATAGTAAAATAGCTACATAATCACGCGCCAAACACGTGCCGCTCCTGTCGCTAAGGAAGCGAGCGCGCAAGCCCCGCCCCTTTCCTTTGTGATTGTTGCCGACTAGTTCTGAAGATGTACCATCGGCTCGTGCGCACCCTGCCGCGCCCCCGGCCTGCTGACCGCCAGTCTATGCGAACCCACCGCCGCTTCCCTATTGCGTAAACATCCCCGTTTACCAAATTTACGTAAAGTGCATTTCCCAGTGTTAGGTAGTGTGTGTAGTGTAATAATGTCTCTCCGGTATTCAAATGAAGAATATTGGAATATGGTTCTTGCCTACGCGTTATCAAATGATCGTGTGCGAGCTGCCATTAATTTGTACAGAGAAATGAACATACCAACATGACGGAGCACCTCCGCACTATCATAAACATTCATTTTGATGGCAAGTGGATAGGTCGTGGCGGGCCCGTGCCTTGGCCCGCACGCTCGCAAGATCTCACTCCGCTAGACTTTTATTTGTAGAGTGAGGTAAAAATAATGTTTATTCTACGGAGTACTCCAATCGCGAAAATTGAAAGAACGAATAACGAACGCATTTAACAGTGTGACAAGTGATCTGTGCTTCTTTAACCGTGTTAAAGACAATATGCGAAAGCGTGCCGAACTGTGCATAACGCGGGGAGGTGCACATATCGAACAATTTTTGAGATTAGTCTAATTACTTCCTCAAGTGCAAAATCGTTGTTAATACTCAAATTAGTCGTCGTAAATGCTCAAATTATTAATCGTTGTAACACCTATTTACATTGATACCACCTATTTACATGATAACACCTATTTAAATATTTACATACATGATTCCATTTTTTAAAAACGTCAAAAATACGATGGTGCATCGCGTCTTATGAAAAATTGCATTGCAGAATGTTTATTGTTTGATGTACCTAGATATTTTTGCCTGACCTAAGCCAGATTTAAAGTATGAAGGGAAAATGCATTCATAACTACGTCGGCTTCGGCCATTGACCGCGCATATAATTATGTTCTGCGATAAGCGCAAGGGAAACCTCCCAACCGCACACTAGCAAAACTTATTACGGCATTGGGCCAGAGGCCGCCGGGGCGCTTACCTACCCACCTAACTGTACCTACCTACTGCGTTTATTAAAAGAACCATCGAAATATGAGAAAATAAGTAGGTCCATACTATATGTAATACGGCAGGCTAAAAAACGACAGTTCACTGTTTATTGTTGTATTAAAACAACCGTCCACTGAACAATTATGATACGACTTTTTTTGTTGCTCCATTATTACTTTTTCTTTTGTTATTAAAATTAAAAATATTACAGTCAAATTACAGTTAGGTAGGTATCATAACGCGGGCACATTTATCTACCTTGTGTGTGACACGCGTATCTCAAGAAAACGGCAGCCCCGCTCGCACTGTTTTGAGTTGTTTTGAGACAGCGCGTCTGTGAACACGCACACATAGACACCTATGTCTGCGTGACTCGAACGCGCTTTATATGTAGATTGACTTCTGTACCTATGTATTTTGTGGCCCAATTCTGTCAAAACTTTGCCTCTTCACCAATTCAAGCGGAAGCTACACAAACTCCTAATAACTAAATGTTATTATAGTGTCAAGGAGTACCTACAGGATAAAGATATAGATAGTTTATTTTGCCAACAAGTAGTGTGACATACAGTAGTAAATTGTATGTTATTATTAATTTATATAATTTCTATGTTATCATCCTCATCGGAGGATGATAATTTCTATGTTATTATTAATCTACCATTGTTATATGATTTAATTTATTGACCACTAGCTTCTGCCCGCGACTTCGTACGCGGATCCTGTCCCTTATGCCAGCGACTACGGGGTCAGCAAAATCAAAGATCTTAATCGTCTGATATTGAATTTTAAGAGCCCGTTGACTTGAAAACAACGGGATACGCATTAGAAACGTTCCATATATTTAATTTTTGTACTTCAACGGCAAAAGCACAGCAGACTAAACAAAACGCTGAGAACTGAACCGCAATAGACGCGACCATAGGGATAAATGTAGTGATTCTAATTAGTCCGCATTTAAGTTGTGTGTGGCAAAAATATTACACGTATTACGTAAAAAACATTAAATAGATGACAAAGTCGTGGTGACTTAGTGGAAGTCGTCGTGGTTTAGTGGGTAGAGAACCAATCTCTCAAGTATGAGCGTGCGTCTTTGATTCCAGGTCTGGCAAGTACCTGCCAATGCAACTTTTCTAAGTTCGTATGTAGGTACTTTCTACGTATATTTTGGATACCAATGACCGTTATTTGGAAGGCTTAAACTGTAGGTTCCGGCTGTCATTGAACATTCTTGGCAGTCGTTATGGGTAGTCAGACCAGTAAGTCTGACCAGTTTTACCAAGGGGTGTTGGGTTGAGCGGGTAACCGGGTTGTGGAGGTCAGATAGGTAGTCGCTCCTTGTAAAACACTGGTACTCAGTTGCATCGTGACTGGAAGTCGACTCTAACATAATTGGGACAAAGGCTCTTGAGATAATAACGACAATAATAATGAGATATAAGCACCGCAGGACATCTGAGGCTGATGACGGGGAGTAGCTACCCCGCGGGGCTGTATATACTGAGTTCTCCAGGGAGAGTATACTGCCCCCATCTCCGGCAGGTCAGAGTGAACCATGACGGGGGTAGGTCTCAAGCCTCTGGCTTGGCTTGGCCGTCCAGAGTGGAGTCGCTAGAGCAGGGTTAGTAGCCCTGCTCGGAGGATGCCTCGTGGTAAGTGACCCACAGGGAGCGCGTAATCTGCGTTTAAAATCCGCCGAGGTATTCTCACACTTCAGCCGCTCATGTCCCTGTTGTCCTCTTGTTGCTATTCAGTGACTGATTCCCGGGGGCCCAGTAAGTGAGCTGGCGAAGTCTCCACCAGCAATTTTTACATGTATCTAATACATTGTCATCGGCAGGTGCCATAGTTCCCGTAGTTTCCCCATTCCTAGTCCATTAGCATCCCATCACAATAGCCCAAGTAATTTTCATCCACAGTTAGCGGTATGGTATAGGGATTGTCTTTTTTTTAACGACGTCCACCGGGGATTGTCCTTGAGTTCATATTTCTATAGTGTATAAAGGGATAATCGTCGGTTTTGTGTCACCATACCTATTTCATAACATTCGTTTCTATACATTTTAAGTGTAGTATTGCTCTTGAAGTTCCACATCAAGTGTTCCAGATCTTCGATGTATATACGTCAATAAAGAGTGCTTATTAGATTGACCACTTTTGCAAAAACGTCATATCTTTATATGCTATAGTCTAGCTGGGCTCCTGGGGTTCCACATCAGGTGTTTTACATCTTCAATTTTTATAAGTCAACAGAGAGTGCTTATCAGATTGAACAACTTTTGCTAAAACGTCACACCTCTATATGCTATAGTCTAGCTGGGCCCCTGGAGTTCCACATCAGGTGTTTTAGATCTTCAATTTGTATAAGTCAATAGAAAGTGCTTATCAAGTTGAACAACTTTTGCTAAAACGTCATACCTGTATATGGTACAGAGAAGCTGGGCTCTTGGGGTTCCACATCAGGTGTTCCAGATCTTAAAATTTATTATCTCAGCTGAAAATGCTTATCACATGAAACAATTTTTGCTATGGCACCATTTTGGTATCTCTTATAGTTTTGTTGGTCTGTTGGTGTTCTGCACCAGGTCTTCAAGTTTCGAAGATAAATTATAGCCTATATGTTGACCAGGCTTAATACTGATACAACAAAGAAAAAATCATTGAAATCCGTCCAGTAGTTCCGAAGATTAGCGTGTACAAACAAACAGACATACAGACATACAGACATGCAGACATACAGACAGAATTTTTTTTTTGGATTTGTGCTCCATTACTGTTTCTAAACCCCACCCAATTATTATTTTTTTAATATATTAAATGTACAGTCACAGTTTTTTTACAGATTTATTATATGTATAGATGACATGAACAATTATAACTCACTGGATATTCTGTACGTTTTAATCCTTTGATATTTCTATAATTTTGTAATATTATTGTAAGCATATAATGTAATTAGAAAAATGTATTGCCTAAAGACTGTATAAATATTTGCACATCTATTTAGGTAATGATACAGTGCACTATATATCCATATGTAACATCTTTCATACCTGTATTATGCAAATAAATTATTTGATTTGATTTGAAATATATTCAATATTAATTAATTTATTTTCAACTGCATCTCTAACTTATTGGAGCGAACATCAATATGTTTAGATAGAGTATGTGACTGATGACTTGTTGCTAATTTTAATGCACTTTGATTATCACACTTCAATTTAATTACACATTTTGACCGGTAAGCTCATACATAAGATTTCTTAAGTATACAGCTTCTCTAGACGCCTCTGAAAGGGCAACATATTCTGCCTCAGTACTGGACAAAGAGACAGTCTTTTGTTTTTTACTTTGCCAGGAAATTACAGAGCCACTCATTACAAAACAAAATCCAGTATAAGATTTACGATCTAGACTATCACTAGCCCAGTCTGCATCAACAAAACCAGTCAGCTCTACATCAACCTTATGATACTTTACCAGGTATGGGAGGAATGAAAGTTGAATTCAGACTGATTGATTTTGTATTTAAAACTGCTTATAATATTTACAATTATTCGTGACACACAGAGAGTAGGCTAGCTCTAAGTAAAATATTAGCTCGACCAATAGCAGACGAGCACGCGATGTGGCGTCATACAATTATTTATTAATATATTTTTCGAGCGCTGAGGAATGCAGTGACGTAACAGTCATACGTCGATCTTGGTGCGCCGTCGAGTTGTTTACTGTGCGTCGCAGTATCGTCGGACGTGTAGACTCACGAGGCGAAGCGCACGGTCGGTCTTGAGGATCGACCGTATCGAGTAATGTATGCCGGCTGCTCCTCTTCACTATCTCGTACTGAGTGCTTAGTGCGAGTTTTCGTGATTTTTTTTACGGACTCACATGAGAGCGCGTATACTAAGATTTGTATGGAACAAAAACAGCTCCATCTAGTGTCAAAAATTGGAACCTAAAGTAGCGAGTGCCAGTTTACAAATTTTTGAAATCGAATCGCCCGCACTCTCAAGTGAACGTGACAGGCACGTGATTGGTTTATTTCTGCCGTGATGCGAGTGCGAGATACAGATTTTGATAGATCGAGTAGTAAATAAATACAAACGAGATCGAATTTAGACAAATAGTTCTCACGAAGATTTTTGTGGTGACAATGAAGTGAGGAGATATTCATATACAATAATTCAGTTTTTATTTATTGAAAATAATAACAAAGATATGGCAGGACGCTTTTTCTTCGCCTGGAGGATGTTTGCGGCCGCAAAGGCCCGCGATGAACGCAACAAAAGCGCCAGAATTGGGGCAAGGGCTCGCGCGTCTTTTAATCCATTAGTCCACCTCACGGAGACGCAATTTAGACGTAGATACAGATTGCCCAAACATATTTTTAAATTGTTGTGCAGTGAACTAAAACAAAGCACAAACTTAAGATCCACTCAACGTGTTTCCTTGAAACATAAGGTATTTATCAATTCATGTTAGTTACAATGTCCATTTCCAAAACAAAACTATGTATATGATTGAAGAAACGTTCTCCTTCTTTTATTTGCAGGTGCTCACCGCTTTATTCTTTTATGCCTCGGGTTCCTATCAAAGGCCAGTTGGAGTAGCAAAACATGTATCACAAAAAATGTGCAGTGTGTACATAGAAGAAGTAACCGAGGCTCTGAATCATAGCAATATATTAATGAAGTATATAAGATTCCCTAGCGCTCCAAGTGCTAGACAAGAACTTAGTCAACGGTATTATCTTTAAAATGTTTTTGAGCCAAATAAATTAATAATGTAAATAATTGATATACTAACAAAATGTTAACTCAGTTTTTACAGAACCTATGGATTCCCTGGAGTGGTTGGGTGTATTGATGGGAGCCTTTTTAAAATAAAGGTACCAAAAAAAACTGAAGAACATTGGTATTATAGTCGCAAACACTACCATTCCCTCAATGTACAAATGGTAAATAAATAAAAAATACTATATTATTTTTGGGTTAAAATGGACATTTATTCAAACTAAATGTTTTCTTTCCAGGTTTGTGATGATCAATATATGTAGAATTTTAAATGTTAATTCTAAGTTTGGAGGTGCAAATCATGATTCTTTTATATGGGAAAATAGTGATTTGAATGCATATTTGCACAGAAATGGAGAAATGGTATGGCTTTTAGGTAAAGTAATATTTTGGTCTTAATTTTAATTTAGCTGCCTGCGTCAAATAATAATACAAATATTTATACTCTAGGAGACTCTGGTTACCCCCAACGCCCATGGCTAATGACGCCGATTTCTAATGCTGCTCCTGATACTCCAGAAGCCAATTATAATGAAAAACATATGAGAGCTAGAGTAGTCATTGAAAATACGTTCTCAAGGCTTAAGAATCGATGGCGTTGTCTTCACAAAGATAGAGTACTACATTATAAGCCACTTAAATGCTCTCGCATTATTCTGGCATGCTCAGTGCTGCATAATATAATGATTGATTTTGGAGTAGAAGACAGAGAGGAAGACATTCTGGGTTGGTATTATTATTTAACTTAAATGTTTTGTGTCGTCTGATAGGTAATAATTTTACTTTAAATTATTTGTAGGTCTGGAATTACCAGGGATAAGTGGTGGTGAATCTAGTCAAAACAACTACATAGAAAGAGAGGCCACGACGGATTTAATTAGAGGTCGAATACTAAGAGACCAAATAATAAGAAGATTGCAATAGTTTATAGTTATTTATTTTTGTAACTATTATTGTTTTAACTTATCTTGCTTATCAGTGATACTGTAATTTCATCTCAACTTTAATACATATTGTGTCCACTACATTATACCTACTTATATTTAATTGTGAACCAGTTACTTTTCTTTTTCCCTTAGTCCTTAAATGGAAACAATTTGTTTATTTTTTATTGCTTAATGTAAGTATAGTTGTTGGATGTGTGCACGAGTTGGTTGGTTGCTCGAATAATTATCCACTCACTACTTCACAGAGCGTATAATTTGCATACAGATTAAACAGAAGGCACAATAGGGAAAGCATACATGTGATTGCAAGCGTTAGAAATATTAAAGCGACAAGCATGCGCTCCGCGTCGAGGCGTGGTCCTGACTGGCGTACGTGTGAGTGCGCTTGCGCACCGCGATTGCATAGGTGTTAGTGCGGAGGGCTAGGTCGATAAAATGCCGACCATCGACTATCGATAAATTTACCCGACCAACTGTTAAGGTATAGTCTGATTTTTAATTCGAGTCAGTAAAATGACATTTCCAGTGTTGCACAGTTTTAAAAAAATAGGGTCCCAAATAAATAGTCATGTGGAAAATCGAGATTTTTAAATCGAGATTTAAAAGTTAGTCTAGATTACATTCATTTATTTATTTGTACATACATTATTTTTTTTTATTAATATCAAATTGGCTTTATATTAACATAAATATGTAATTTACGGAAATTAAACTGAAAACATGTAATTAAATATTACATAAAATACTGTTGTTATATTTTTTTTTGTTATTGGCAGGACTAAAATCATGACTAAACTTCTAAGTCGATCGATTGTGGAACATCACTATTGTAGTGGGTCACCCTTTTTTGTGAAAGTGACAGTTGCCCCTGTCATTTTACTGACTCGAATTAAAAATCAGACTATAGTATGCATGTTAGTGTAGTGATGTTGTTTATATGTAAATAGATAATTTAATAGATAATTTAAAAATTGTGTGTTTTTGATTGTGTAGTTTGAAATTTTAGGTTTAAGATGTATATGAATATTATGTAAATAAATTAAATATTTGTGAAGTAGGCTACATAAGTAATTGTTAGATCTAAGTAAATAAATAAACCAATATGATTAAATATTTTTTATTACTGTCGCCATAAATGATTTATTAACAACACTAGCTTCTGCCCGCGACTTCGTACGCGGATCCTGTCCCTTATGCCAGCGACTACGGGGTCAGCAAAATCAAAGATCTTAATCGTCTGATATTGAATTTTAAGAGCCCGTTGACTTGAAAACAACGGGATACGCATTAGAAACGTTCCATATATTTAATTTTTGTACTTCAACGGCAAAAGCACAGCAGACTAAACAAAACGCTGAGAACTGAACCGCAATAGACGCGACCATAGGGATAAATGTAGTGATTCTAATTAGTCCGCATTTAAGTTGTGTGTGGCAAAAATATTACACGTATTACGTAAAAAACATTAAATAGATGACAAAGTCGTGGTGACTTAGTGGAAGTCGTCGTGGTTTAGTGGGTAGAGAACCAATCTCTCAAGTATGAGCGTGCGTCTTTGATTCCAGGTCTGGCAAGTACCTGCCAATGCAACTTTTCTAAGTTCGTATGTAGGTACTTTCTACGTATATTTTGGATACCAATGACCGTTATTTGGAAGGCTTAAACTGTAGGTTCCGGCTGTCATTGAACATTCTTGGCAGTCGTTATGGGTAGTCAGACCAGTAAGTCTGACCAGTTTTACCAAGGGGTGTTGGGTTGAGCGGGTAACCGGGTTGTGGAGGTCAGATAGGTAGTCGCTCCTTGTAAAACACTGGTACTCAGTTGCATCGTGACTGGAAGTCGACTCTAACATAATTGGGACAAAGGCTCTTGAGATAATAACGACAATAATAATGAGATATAAGCACCGCAGGACATCTGAGGCTGATGACGGGGAGTAGCTACCCCGCGGGGCTGTATATACTGAGTTCTCCAGGGAGAGTATACTGCCCCCATCTCCGGCAGGTCAGAGTGAACCATGACGGGGGTAGGTCTCAAGCCTCTGGCTTGGCTTGGCCGTCCAGAGTGGAGTCGCTAGAGCAGGGTTAGTAGCCCTGCTCGGAGGATGCCTCGTGGTAAGTGACCCACAGGGAGCGCGTAATCTGCGTTTAAAATCCGCCGAGGTATCTGTGTATATTCTCACACTTCAGCCGCTCATGTCCCTGTTGTCCTCTTGTTGCTATTCAGTGACTGATTCCCGGGGGCCCAGTAAGTGAGCTGGCGAAGTCTCCACCAGCAATTTTTACATGTATCTAATACATTGTCATCGGCAGGTGCCATAGTTCCCGTAGTTTCCCCATTCCTAGTCCATTAGCATCCCATCACAATAGCCCAAGTAATTTTCATCCACAGTTAGCGGTATGGTATAGGGATTGTCTTTTTTTTAACGACGTCCACCGGGGATTGTCCTTGAGTTCATATTTCTATAGTGTATAAAGGGATAATCGTCGGTTTTGTGTCACCATACCTATTTCATAACATTCGTTTCTATACATTTTAAGTGTAGTATTGCTCTTGAAGTTCCACATCAGGTGTTCCAGATCTTCGATGTATATACGTCAATAAAGAGTGCTTATTAGATTGAACCACTTTTGCAAAAACGTCATATCTTTATATGCTATAGTCTAGCTGGGCTCCTGGGGTTCCACATCAGGTGTTTTACATCTTCAATTTTTATAAGTCAACAGAGAGTGCTTATCAAATTGAACAACTTTTGCTAAAACGTCACACCTCTATATGCTATAGTCTAGCTGGGCCCCTGGAGTTCCACATCAGGTGTTTTAGATCTTCAATTTGTATAAGTCAATAGAAAGTGCTTATCAAGTTGAACAACTTTTGCTAAAACGTCATACCTGTATATGGTACAGAGAAGCTGGGCTCTTGGGGTTCCACATCAGGTGTTCCAGATCTTAAAATTTATTATCTCAGCTGAAAATGCTTATCACATGAAACAATTTTTGCTATGGCACCATTTTGGTATCTCTTATAGTTTTGTTGGTCTGTTGGTGTTCTGCACCAGGTCTTCAAGTTTCGAAGATAAATTATAGCCTATATGTTGACCAGGCTTAATACTGATACAACAAAGAAAAAATCATTGAAATCCGTCCAGTAGTTCCGAAGATTAGCGTGTACAAACAAACAGACATACAGACATACAGACATGCAGACATACAGACAGAATTTTTTTTTTGGATTTGTGCTCCATTACTGTTTCTAAACCCCACCCAATTATTATTTTTTTAATATATTAAATGTACAGACACAGTTTTTTTACAGATTTATTATATGTATAGATATAGATAGATAACATTGTCCATTTAAGGGTTAATAAAAAATATGTAGGTACAGTATGTATTAGTAAACAGACTTAAGTACTGTTTATCCATTTATTTATTAACTCGTGCGCTAATTCGAGATATAGTACTTATTATTATTATTATTTAAAACAAATGAAAGGAACTTTGGCTTAAACACAAAAAAGAAAAATAATCCCAATAAACATACAAATACAAATAAACTACTAACTAATTAATCTTTACAAAACTTATCTACTAATTTATTTATTGCACCTAAAGCCCTTAATCCTACAGCTTGCCACTCGCTCTGAATTTTAAGTTCCATTTCTCTTATTCTATTCTGCTCTATCTTCAACTCCATGTAGTCCCTGTGTTGCTCCATTTTGAAATTTCTCCAGAACTCTTCAGCTTGAAGAAATTGTTGAGCTGCCTCCTCTGTCCGTGGTGGCCTCACAGGTCTGCGGGGTGAGCCTCGGAGTCTTCGTTGCCTTGAATGGCGTGGTTTGTGGGTCCAGCTTGTGAAGGCTCTGCCTGGACTACATGGACTTGAGAAGAGGGTCTTGTTGGAGAGAGCATACCCGTATTGTCTGTAATGTAAATATGAATTATAAAAGTTTTTTCTATACTTAGTCATCTTCAGTACCACCATAAGACTACAAGACCTATATTTTTTGTTATTTTAAGAACAAAGGTTTTTGTTGTGAAATTATACAGTATTTATTACAAATATGGACAAAAAGTGATCCACAATTATGGATAGAAGCCCCTCCCACCGTGGCGGACTGCCACATTGCTCATCGCCACCAGCAGCAACACCCAGAAGTCACGCACAGGATGAAACAATTGAGGTTTTTTCTACTCCTGAAATTCAATCCTGGATGTCTAGTATTGAGCAGTGCCTGAATGAGGTTTCGATCACGGTTTCGGAAGGCAAGATGAATTCCAAACAAAAACTAAGAGTCACTAGCCTTTGTCGCAAAGTCGGATACGGAGTCTCGCAAATGGCTGTGCAATATCAGTCATTGAAACATAAAGCCCTTCGGAACTACGCCACCCTGCAAACGTTGAAGGAAAATCAAGACCTCGCTAGTAGTTTGACTGAGATCAAGCAGGAACTACAAAATACTCTCATCAAACATAAACCGGAAAGCACATCCTTCGCAGACATGGTGAAGGGTACAAAAAGCCTTATTAGGCCTCATGCAACCAGCTCTGTCGCTATATATCCTAGTGACCATACTAAGACCAGTGAAGAGACCAAAAATTTAGTCCAAAAAATTGTATGCCCTGAGGAAATGAAGCTAAGTACGTGGACTTCGGAAAACAAGAAACGGAGGTGTTATCATAAGCACAGAGACTAAGGATGACATGCTAAAAGTGAAAGAGACTGTCGAGCGTTCCACATCTGCACTTACAGTTGATGAACCTCAGAAGCGGAAGCCTCGCATTATAATTATTGGGGTACCCACTGATATGGCAGAGAAAGAAGTTTTCAAAAGTATTTATGACCAAAATATCGTAGACAAACTTCCAACATTGACCAAGGATACCTTTTTGACCTCAATTAAACTAAGCCATAAGTCAGGAAAAAGGGATGCTGACAGCTGCAATTATATTAGTTGAAGTACCAGCCAGCATCCGGAAAGTCCTAGTAAATCAGAACAGGCTTTACATAAACTGGACGTCTTGCCCGGTACGAGATTTCACCCTTGTGACTCGGTGCTTTAAGTGTCAGCAGTTTGGTCATGCATCTAAGACTTGCAAATCCGTCACCTCTACTTGTGGCCACTGTGGAGGAGAAGGACACGTGACACAGGAGTGCTCCTCAAAGGAAGAACCACCGAAATGTGCAACCTGCAAGCGCTTCAAAAAACCTCACCACCACAAGACAGGAGATTCGGATTGCCCTGCAAGAAAAGCCGCTGAATATAGGTAGGTACATCAACTCTATAGATTATGAAGGGTCTTGAGTGCGCCAAACGCATTATATTTAGCTTTAAATAATTTTTACATATTTTTATGCTTTACTTAGAAATAGTTTGATTTTTATTTTTTTATTATTATTTTTTTTGCCACTTTTATACACTAATCTAAATATCGTACGCAATATGTAAGTTTAAGTTTAAAGGTGTAAAAATAAGTTAAAAAAAATATGTTATAATTAGTTGAAAGGCTGGTCTTTTGACAAGGCCGAAGAATTGCCGATTGTAGTATATCAAAAGTACCTACCTAGAGATAGTCAGTGTTGCTGGTATTAAGGTTGCTGTTTGCTTAGCAGGAATTATATGATTTAAAATGCGTGTTTGCTTGAAGACTGTTTATTTGCGACTGAACTGAGGTGGGGACATGCGGCGCGCGTCACAAACACATGTATAGTTAGAATATAGTGGTAGTAGTTACAATATAGATATAACATACCGCCCACCAAAAGGACGTAGTTCTTTTCTAAACATAAAAAAATCTTAATCTAATACATATATCTTATGTGTTAAACACTTAACATTTATTCAGAATCAATAGGCAACGCGCATAACTTTGAACAACATCTCTTCACTACGCTGTTGCCGCTTTTTATACTGTAGACTCTGATAATACCGTCCTCTCCCGGGTGTTTTTGTATAACACGACCCAGGGAAAACTTTCCTGGTGGTAATCCGTCGGTCTTTATTAAAACAACATCACCGACCTTGAACTCTTCTATTTTCTTTAACCAAATGGGACGTTGTTGTAATCTCGTTAAGTATTCTTGTTGCCAACGTCGCCAGAAATCACCGAGCAATTTTTGTGTATACTGCCACCGGGATAGGGAATGCATCTTTGCGTCTTTGAAGTCAAGTGACGGTACAACGATAGGGGCTTCACCAATAAGGAAGTGTCCAGGTGTAAGTACTTCTATGCAGTCTGGATCTTTGTCGTCGATAGGACACAACGGCCTGGAGTTGAGACAGGCCTCAATCTGGCACAGCACGGTAATCATTTCTTCGTACGTGAGGTTGGTGGAGAGAACGCGTTTCAAATGATGCTTGACCGACTTTACACCTGCTTCCCACAAACCTCCAAAGTTCGGTGAGTACGCCGGTATGTAATGCCATTGCGTTCCTTCCATTGCCAGTGTGTTTGATATGACACCTTCGAAGACCAGATTTGCTTCTTTCCATGCAGCCATCAAGGCTGATTTACATTGAGTCAGTAACTGACGTCAGTGTAGGCGCCGAAAACTGACGCGTGCTATTTACACGAAGTCAGTGTAGTGTCAGTGTTTCGTCAGTAGTACTGTACTGACTTCAAATCAATTTACACGATGGCAGTGCCGGGTCAACACTGACTTGTCAGTGGACTGACGTCAGTTACTGACTCAATGTAAATCAGCCATCAGCTCTTTGTTGGCACCAACAAAGTTTCGTCCCTGGTCACTCCATATATGGCTATATTTCCCTCTTCTTGCAACAAACCGCTTGAACGCAGCGATGAAAGCTTCTGAGGTTAAATCGCTTACCAGCTCAAGGTGTATTGCCTTGGTTGACATGCATATGAATACGCAAATGTATGCCTTTTGAGTTCTAATGCCTCTTCCTTTGGACATGCTTATCTGAAATGGGCCTGCAAAATCAACTCCGGTGTGTAAGAAAGCTCGAGCGGGAGTGACTCTCACTTTAGGCAGGTCACCCATTATCTGTGTTCTTGATTTCGCTCTAAGTCTGGCACATATGAGACACTTGTGAATGCACGATTTTATGAGTGTCTTGCCACGTAAAATCCAATACCTTGAGCTTAGATAACTCAACATGAGTTGAACACCACCATGCAATGTTCTAGCATGTGCATCGGCGATAATCAAGGTCACCAAATCGTTCTTGTTTCCTAATACAATAGGGTGTTTAACCTGCTCATCCAAGTTCGCGTTACGAAGTCGACCGCCCACCCTGAGGATACCAGCTCCGTCAAGGTAAGGATTCAAGGTTTTAATTTTACTTTCCTTTTTTAATGCTTTATTTGATTTTAGTCTCTCTATATCATCTTTGAATTCTTCTTGTTGTACTAATTCTATGCATTTCATGAGTGACCTTTCTAATTCCTTTGTAGTAAAATATTTTTCCATGTTTTCCAAATTTCTTTTAAAATTTAAAAATCTTATACAATATGTTATCGCTTTTATCAATTCTTGTAAATTAGTATATTCTTTAAATTGTGACGTCAGGCCTTCCTCAATATATATTTTTAAATTTGTTTGTATTTTATCCTGTTTTCTTTCTAAATCAGTAGATGCACATTCTTGTTTTAATATTATTTCTGTTTCAGAGAGCCAAGTTGAACCCTTCCACCACAAGTCAGACTTTTCCAGATCAACTATTAGCATACCACGTGACCCAATGTCTGCTGGATTATCTTCAGATGAGACATGAAACCACCGTTTATTGTCCACACTTTCAGCTATCTCTAAAACCCGGTTTGCTACAAACGTCTTCCAATTGTGTGGATCGCCTGATAACCATGCAAGGACAATGGTTGAATCTGTCCATGCATAGACGTTTGAGGTAGGTATTCGCAGGGCTTGTTGTATTTGCTTAAGCAATCTCGACAACAACAGCGCCCCACACAGCTCTAACCGTGGTAGGGACACAGTACGCAGCGGTGCCACTCTAGTCTTTGCTGCTTGCAGTTTTGTTGACACCGAGCCATCCTGCCTCTTTATTCTGACATAAGCCACTGCAGCGTATGCTCGCGTGGAGGCGTCGCTGAAGCCGTGAATTTCTATCGTGTCTACCTCATTACTTAATGTGCCAAGCCATCGATCAATATATATGTTTTAAACTTCTTCAAAGTCCTTACGAATACCTAGTCAACCACTCGTCGATCAGGGTTTGGCTTATTTTGTCACCCCAGTCAGTCTTTTCCATCCATAATTTTTGTATTAACATTTTAGCCAAGATTAAACTCGGAGCGATCCATCCCAGCGGGTCGAACAGTTTCTGCATGTCCGATAAGATAGTTCTCTTTGTAATTTTATCTGACACTGGGGGTAATTCTATTTTATACTGAAATTGATCTGTTCCTAGATTCCAGATCAATCCTAGGGCTTGTACAGTTCCATCTAGTTTTAAATCTAATTGTACTCGTGTTGATCTCTTATTTGCATCTATGAATTGCATAAAGTCCTTAGAATTTGAACACCATTTTGATAATATGAAGCCACCCTTTTGCAGTATAGATGAAATTTCTTGCGCTGCCTGTATAGCCTGTTCTGCCGTGTCCTCGCCGGAGATCAGATCATCCATGTAAAGATCTGATTTGATTACTCGTACAGCCTTTGGGTGGTTCCCACCTTCATCGTCAGCCACTTGATGAAGCGTTCTTACTGCTAGATAGGGTGCTGAAGCTGTACCAAAAGTAACACGAAGCATACGGTATTCGTTGATTGGATCTGAGTCTTCTTCTCTCCACAGAAGGCGTTGGTAAGTATCGGCATCTTCTTTATGTAATAAGACCTGAAGGAACATCTGCAATGTGGGGAGTTATAGGTGATGGAATGATAGAGACGTGTTGCTATGTCTAAGGCGTATATTGTACTGTCTTCATTAACCTAAGCTTAATACTAAGTACATGTATATTGATAGATCGGGAGTAAGGTCGGCTACACACTACACCTCCCCCGATAATAAAAGAAAAAAAAATGCATTTATGTTTTTTTTTTGAAAATACAAATATAGTCTAATTAGATTGTGAGAAAAAAAAATCATTCAACAATTTTTTATAATATTCTTATTTATTACAGCTAATGGTTATTTAATTTAAAAGAAATACACTGTTGACAATATTATGACTATTACTGAATTACATTTGTCAAATTACAAGTAGGTATATAAAACATACATACAACTGCAAAAAATACAATTGCTTAAAAAAATATTAACAAAATAAAACTTCAGAATTCTTAAAAGTACATTATTGTTATTACCTATATTATTCATTTTAAACTTTTCATATTTTATAACAAAAGAAATCTTTGTTCCTATATTATCATCATTTATTTTCCATACCGCAATTTCATCACATTAATTATCTTTATTCTCTTCTTTAAAAAAAATTACGTTATCTACTTTCAGTACTCTTTCATGTCATTCTTATCCATATCTTTATATTCTCTTTAATATAGTAAGTACACACATTTATATTTGGACCTCAGCAGGTCTTCTCATTATTCATCTTTACTTTATAGAAGTACATTACACATTTTTATAATAAGTCGACTTTATTTTTCATATAAGGATCAGTGTTTAAAACTTTTTAGTTTCCAACAATTTTCACGGAGGGAAGCTCGTCCGACACCATGATCAAATGGAAGGATCTGTCCTTATAGTACCTCTTAATTTTGTGTACCACATTTTCATAAACATACCACACTTTCTAAACACAACAGAATTATAACACGTACAAAATGAATAACTTGGTTTACAAGCCGGGCGCTCTCGGGTGATCAGTCCGATGACGTCAGCGCAGATTCTTGCCTACCAAACGATTCCCAACTACTTAATGCAACCCATTAACATACCAAGCAATTTATAAACTTGTCCTCAAAACAATCCTATACCACTTTTCAAAAATCTTTCGATAACACTCTTTTATATATTTTTTTTTAACAGGCAAAGTACCTCCTTGCACTCTAAGGTGACAAGAGATTTTTCATACTTCCGGATAAGGCAAACAAACTAAATATTAACATCACACTTTTTCTAGACAATTTAAAAGATAATCATAGGTAAACAAAGATCTCAAATATATCCGAATACAAATAAATGGTCTTGCTTAAAACCTAATACATGTTTATATTAATATTAAAGAATGTTATTATCTATTCGGCAGAGCCATATCCGTTAGTTACACAGAAAGACACATGATACCCAATGTAAAATATGGTTGATACCACAAGTACGCTGCATGACATCATCATCAAAATTGCAGCGCGTGCATTATATGACACGGCGCACCTGAGAATGTTCTGGATACTATAATATACTTATATCAATTATAAAATTCCTATCCAATATGCTTTATAACTATAACAAAATTATTTTCTTTCAACCCTTTAAAAAATAAGACCCTTAACGTAGCTAATTAATTAATAAAAATTACCAAAAATGTCCGCGGCACTATAATAGGTTTTAAACCTTTGAAACACATTTCACATATTCACTAACACTATAATTTCACTCACACTCACACCGTCTTCAAATTCTTCTCATCATTTGGGAAAGAGCCTGGTCTTGTGACAGATCACTCATCTCATCTGCTGCTTGGTGACGAAGGCATTTCGGACTTCACAATATTGCTTCTGGTGGATCATTGACCTCAGTACACAAACCCTGGGAGTTTGAATGTGGATGGATTAAGAGCAGATCCATCCCGAGTACTAGTTCTGCGTACTGCGTACAAACTGCTCTCCGTCAGCGTTGACTTAGTCACATTTTAGAACGTCACAGTTTAGTACTCACATTTTGTTTCGTTTTCGAGAATCACAAAAATATTACCATGTTCCCAATGCGCAGCACTGCCAGAAGGCAGCACTGGCAGGGTCGCCATGCAATGTGGGGGGGGGGGGGGGCGAGTACTAATTCACGAATCCTGGCAGGGTCGCCATGCAAAGTGGGGAGTTATAGGTGATGGAATGATAGAGACGTGTTGCTATGTCTAAGGCGTATATTGTACTGTCTTCATTAACCTAAGCTTAATACTAAGTACATGTATATAGATAGATCGGGAGTAAGGTCGGCTACACACTAACCATTAATCATAAATCGCAAATTTTGGATTCACTCAGTGGATGTATTTATTTTACGCACTTAGATCTAAATCAAGGATTTTTTAACGTTAGTCTCGAAAACAACAGTAGAAAATATACAGCATTTTGCGCAGGAGAGCAGTATCAAATGACTAGAATGCCTATGGGTCTGAAAACCAGTCCCAGCTCTTTTTCAAGAATGATGGCCATGGCGATGGCAGGTTTATCATACGAAAAATGCCTAGTATATTTAGACGATTTAATTACTATGGGTCGAAATTTAGTTGATCACAATAAAAACCTTTTGCTCGTTTTTGAAAGGCTGCGTAGTGCTAATTTAAAATTAAACCCTGCTAAATGTAATTTTCTAAAAAAACCATTGTCTGTAAAGTCGTTTTACTGACGATATTTCACACGTTTTACAAACATTTATAATATTTTTTGTTAAGTTTTTAGCTGTATATATTGAACTTATTTTTTTCTGTAATTGTCTTATTCCAATGTGAAAATAATCCTCATGCACCTTTTTTATAAATTTTTGACTAAACTCTTCCGATAGGATAATCTTTTCATGTTTCTTTATTTTCTTATAATAGATATTATTTTTGTGTATTAGATTTTGTTTCTTTTCTTGTATTGTTTCATTCTTCTCTTGGTCTTCAACTATATCTTTTATTTGTATTAAATTATAAATTTTCAGTAGTTCGTCTTTGTTATCTTCTGATTCTAGCACAGGGTTTCGGCTTAAACAGTCTGCTTCTATATTCTCTTTACCAGGTATATATTTTACTGTAAAGTCATATTGAGATAGATAATATGTAAGCTCACCCAATTCTTCATCTGTCCTACATTTAATGTTCATGTTCTCAAGAGGTTTGTGGTCTGAGTAGATAGTGAATTGTTTTCCAATGAGCCAGTGTTGCCAATACTTAACAGCTTCTTTCATTGCCAAACACTCCAAATATATAGCCTTTTTTCGTTTTTGACATTCATTGAGTTTTTTTGAGAAATATGCTACTGGTTTGTCTTTACCATCAAGTTGTGTTTGTTTCAGTATTGCCCCGATACCCTCTAAGGATGCATCTGTAAAGATTTTTATAGGCAAGTCTTTATCGAATATTTCCAATACTGGTTGAGAACATAAATATTGTTTTATTTGATTAAACGATTCTTCACACTTCTCTGACCACACAAACTTTTCGTTTTTCCTTAATAAGTTATGTAATGGATCTAAGACAATCGCGCTTCTTGGTACGTATTCATGGTAGAAGTTGATTTTACCCAGAAATTGTCTAATATTCTTTTGTGTCTTAGGACTTGGAAAATGTCTTATTGAGATCAAATTGTCTTTAAGTGGTCTTACCGAGTTATTCTGAATCACATGCCCGAGATATTTATTTATTTAAAATACTTCTTGCACAAATAGTACAATGGCGGACTTAACGCCTTAGGCGTTCTCTACCAGTCTACCTTTGGGTGGCGGAGAGAAAGCGTTGGTAGGTGCAAACAAATCCGAAAAACTAGTGTGAAACATATACCTACATATATTACAATACACAAATAAATTAATAATAATATATATGTATATATATAACTATATAAATATGTACACACAAACAATACTAATAACATATTAAGAAAGTTAATTTGAAACTGACTATTTATGTTTCTGCCAATTTCCCAAGATAGTGGTGACGAACTTTGAGTTTGAAGGTGTGACGGGTATTTACCATCCTGATCTCCAGAGGTAATTCATTCCAGAGAAGAATAGATTTTACAAAGAAGGAAGAGTGTATGATATCAGAACGATGTGTAGGACATTGTAGAAGGCGATTGTTGAAAGAGCGTAAATTTTTGTCATGATGTGAGCCAAGATATTTGAAAAGAGAAGTTAAATAAGAAGGTGAAGTAGGAGTGTGAAGAATAGAGAAAAGAGTAGTCAATGCCCTCACCTCACGACGCTGCCTAATAGGTAGCCATCTGAGCTGCGTTCGATACACTGACACATGATCGTACTTGCGAAGATTAAAAACGAATCGAATGCAATTATTGAGAAGCCGGTCAAGTTTGTTGAGCAGATCTGCATTCAGGTCATAGTAGCACACATCACCATAGTCGATTATGGGGAAGATTAAGGTTCGCATAAGCATCGCTTTCACACTGGGCGGGAGCAAATTTTTCAGGCGGTAGAGGAACCGTAGTATGTTAGTGACTTTTTGGCTGACAGCTGCGACTTGTGGTTGCCAATTCAGTGTGGTGTCCATTTGTAAGCCAAGGTTCTTGACGTTGCCACTATAAGGTACTGTCATACCATTGAATATTACTGGCGGCAAGCTGGAAGTATCCACCCTGATAATATTCCTCGAGCCACCAATAATGATGGCTTGGCATTTCCCAGGGTTGACTGCCACTCCAAACCTGTCCGCCCAATTTTTCACAACCGCCAAGTCTGCGTTAACCTTATCGAGCGTGTCAGCCAAATCATCAACTGTCGTATGTCGATATAACTGCAAGTCATCGGCATAGAGGTGATACGAACACTGAAGCTCAGGAGTAAGTAAATTTATGAATACTGCAAACAAAAGGGGTGAGAGTATGCCGCCTTGAGGAACGCCAGCATCCAAATTACACCAGGTTGACGAGACTTCATCTACCCGAACCGACTGCTGGCGCTCCCGAAGATAAGAAGAAAACCAGTCCAATGCATCGGAAGAGACCATGATATATGACAGGATAGATAAAAGGATATCGTGACTGACGGTATTAAACGCATTTGAGAAATCGACTAAAACCAACACTGTCAGCTTAGCGTCTTCCATGGCGTGTCGAATATCGCCAGTCACTTTGAGAAGGGCAGAGGAAGTGCTGTGGCCTGGCCTAAATCGAGATTGAAATGGGCTCATAAGTTGGTTTTCGTAGACAAAACGAGCGAATTGTTTATGGGCACAAGCCTCTAGCACTTTGGATAAGAATGGCAGGATCGAGATTGGACGGAAATGATTGGGGAGAGTTGGATTAGAAATTTTAGGAAGAGGACAGACGTACGCTTTCCTCCAAAGTGAAGGAAAAACCCCAGAGAATAGGGAAAAGTTGATAATGTGGGTGATAGCAGGAAGAATTGGGACTAGAATAGAAATAATCATTTGGCGACTGATATTGTCACAGCCCACCGCTTTCGATTTAATGGATAGGATAATTTTTTGACCTCTTCCTCATCAACCGGTGAAAAATTAAAAGTTTTGATGTCAGGACGCGATAGACCAGCAATATAGTTAAGAGTTGCTTGCTTGATTACATTATCCAAATTGGAAGAAGTGCAGAAATGACTATTTAAAGTGTCTAAACTAATCGAGTTAGGTAGGTCTAAATGTCGCGATTTGCCAATACCGAGTGTGTGAGATATCTTACTGAGTCTGAAGCGAAGGTACATTTCTTGAACTTCAATCTAAAGCCTTCTTTTATTATTGCCTCTAATACATTCCTTATGTGTCTTATATGCTCCTCGAAGGTGGCAGAGTAGATTAAAGTATCATCGATATAATTTACAGAGTATCCTGTGAGATTGTGCTTTCTTAGAATATTGCTTAAAATTCTCTGGAAAATGGCTGGTGATGTTTTCAAACCAAAAGGAAGGCAGGTCCACTGGAAATGGCCATCCTGCGTGACAAATCCTGTTTTAAATCTATCTTCAACCCGCAGTGGTATTGCCCAAAATGCAGAGTTTATATCCAGTGTAGTAAAATACTTACAGTTTCTAGTCTTAATTATCAAATCATGTATTAATGGGAAAGGCTGAGCTTGCGGTACCACAATTTTGTTCAACTCTCTAAAATCCACACATAAGCGGGATTTTATTTTCACCTTTTTTAAATGCCAATGTCACTGGTGCAGCAAAGGGACTGTAAGATTCTTCTATTAAATTATTCTTCAGTAACATAGATATTTGCTCTTCGATTTCTAATTTGTCTTCTATTATACATCTGTAGGGTCTTTTACTACAATATCTGTTTACTATTAAATCTATGTGAGCTTCATAATCTTGCACTGATCCTATATCATACTTGTCCTTAGCAAAAATTGTTTTATATTCTTTGATAATTTTTTCTATCTCAATCTTCTTTTCATTATCTAAATGGTCTATCATACTTATGAATTCCTCTGTCTCTATATGTTCATTGAAATTTATTGCAATGTTTTTATATTCTTATCTTCATTTCTGTTATCTTTAGACATGTCTATTTTATTTGTTATTTTCTTTTGTTCTATCTGCAAGTCTTCATTTTGAGTTAATTTAAATTTCTGTATTACATCCAAACCGATTATAAAATCTTCAAAATCATCATTTTCTACTACATAAACGTCAATCTTCTCTTCTATATCAAATATTTTTATTTTTATTGTTATCAAGCCATCTGTCTTCTTCACACCATTAACCGTTTTCATATATGCTATGTTCTCATTGTCTTGAATTTATTAAAGAGATCTGTGAGCCTGAATCATAGATTCCACTCACTTCTAGTTTATCTTCTAATAAAAGCTTGATTTTGATTAATGGTGTACTTACTCGTTTTTTTTTTTATCCGTATTCATATCAACCTGTTGCAATTAGATCTATCATAGTTTTGGGGTCTATTGATTTGTTAACATCTAGTATAAGCCGTTCCTTTTTTATAGCATAATCAATTAACAGTCCTTCTTTGTACCTGAATGTGAGTGCACTTGTGACTATATCCCATCCTCGGTTTTTAAAAGTTTCTAAAAATTTGTCTTTCCATTCATTCCATTCAGAATGTACTGTTAGTTTTATCATCATAGATCTATACCAATTCAAACAAGACTTTTCTAAAAATAGTCTCAATATATCAATTTTGGTTTCATCTTTTGTAATATTAAAGCGCTCACACTCTTTTTCAAAGTTCTCTATCCATTGCATAGCATTTGAATTCTTACTTGTGAATTTTTCAATAATAAACTTCTCAGAAATTAATTTTAGGTTGTGTTGATTTTCTTTCTTCGTAGTAGTTTCTATTAATTTTTCCAAGATATTTTGCAAACTGTCATCTTTGTCTCTTGGTTGTTTTGTGCTCATTTCTTCTAGGTACTGATCTGAAAACTGCATGTTACCTTCCTCATCTATATATATTTTCTTTTGGTCTTCATCCAATTTTATCCAAATTTTTTACTTTGATGCCTTTTCTTTATGCTGTTTTTAATTTTTAAGAAAGTGTTCATTTTAATAATACTTGTATGATGAATCACTGGCTTCAATTATTCAGGTAAAACACAACATTTTCCTTTCTCAGTGGTTATAGAGGTTATGGCTAACACGTTGGATTTGCCATCATTTGAAGATATCATAGTGAATTCGAACTGCAACCGGTCCATCTTCATTTTAAATAAACGAAAATGTCGTTTTGTAAGATATATTGAGGATTAAATGAAACGAATTTGTTTCTCTGAAAAAATCAAAGATTTTTTGTTTTATTTCCGCACATTTTTACAAAACATAGTTTAAATTAGACAATTTCTTACCTGAAACAATCAAAGAAACGACATTTAAGTTTATAACATCGTCTCCTCAATAATCCTTTTCTATATTAGTTTTTTTATCCATAAAATTCACACAGCAAAATAGTATTAGTAAAAAAGCATCGTCCGCCATTATATCGCGTCACTCGCCACAGACAACTTATAAACGCGCGAAGCGCGGCAAGTTTAAATCGAGTAATGAATGAAATTACATTTCATTACATAAATATAATTATAAGCACTTTGACGCCTGAGACACATGTTTTTACCTAGTTCAGGCAAATCAAACATCAGCACTAGTTAGAATTAAGCAAAATATTGTAAAATTATGTACAAATTGAAATAATAAACGATTTATTTACTTATTTATAAAGTAATTAAGGAATCTTTATCATACCTTCCAATCGTGCCTGCACTTATGATGGTATGATGGTAATAGATGTTGCCTGAGATGTCCTTTGAGCAACATATGAGGTTGATGGCCCAGGCTCGTTCCAAGGTTGGGTATCTAAAATATAAAATAAGAATATGTAATTGAAGATAGGCTTATGCCTACTTGTAACAATACTTAAATTAATATGATTATATCAATTGGTATGAAAAAAATCTTACTTTGTATCTCTTCCTCAACAAACATAAGAGGCGGGGAAGATAAAGCTCTTGTTAAAGTTGTTAGCGGTGAGCCTGCTGGTGCCAGTATTGGTGAGGTTGCTGGTGCTGGCTCATTACTATCTTGTGGAACTGAATTTTAATATAAAAAAATATCATTGTAACAATTATTATATTATTAGTAACAATATGTTGAAAGCTCACAATAGCAGCTTACCTTCTTCGCATTGAACTTGTGGTGGAATGTGAACCCCCTGGAAGAGAATTAAAAATAAGTTGCAATAAACTCAAATTATGATAAAAGCAGTTGAGTATGTATTAGGCAAGTTAATAAGTTAAAACCTGTGCCAACCCAGCCTCTGCCACCGCTAAGCCCGTTGCTACATGCGCACCAATCATATTGAGAACTCTGAGTCCTAAGTCTGATAGCTTGATGTGCATGGCAGGACCACCACCAGTACCGCTAGCTGCTCTATGCAAGCGGGCTGCTTTTTTCTTTGTGTTATTTTTAAAATCACTCCAAACCTTAAATCATGCAACGAAGAATATTGTTTTATAAAGTTCGCTTACCACATTGTAAGCAAATTAGGTAGATGGTAATCATTACTAACCTTCTTCCATTTGTCAACAGTTTTAGAGTCACCGCTACCGTCACTATTGAGCAATTGTGCTAATTCTTCCCAATAACCCAAACAGGCTATTTTACCTCTTGCATGGGAGGATGGTTTGCTTATGTCTCCATGCCTAAAAAAACATTCAACTACTTGATTACAAGTTCACAGACATGAGTACACTAGCCACCAAATAATTAAAATTCCACTTACTGCTCCATAAATGTCACCAACATATCAAATTGGGATGAACTTGTCTTCATTTTAAATTAATTAAATGAATTCAAAACAACTACAAATTTTCGGGCGTCGCGCCGGTTCAAACATAAACAAAACGTCAAACAATAATCCCAAAAATGTTGAAAGACAGTCGTCCCATACGATTACATGCTTAAATGACGTCTTTCTAAATTTGGTAGGTTTATCCCACCAAGCGAACGGAACACCAACCTAACAAAAATAATCATCGTTATTCGTCGTGAGGAAACGTGATGCGAGTAGTTTGCAAGATGGCAACTCACACTCGCTTAAATATTGCAAAATCAAAACTTATTTACTCAAACTTGGCTGCAAAACAGCACTTTTCGAACGTCAGAAAAAAAATACATAAGACAGCCCCCAAAACGCCCACCCTTCACCACTTCCTATGTGTTTTTGCTGGGAAGAAGAAGTGGCGCAACAAACTCCCCAGCAACACATGTCTGTCTGTAGGTTAAAAGAACCTTTCAACAAAGTACAGTGAGTATATTGCAGTATGCAATACGCAATATTGTCATAAAATAAAATTACATTTAAAAATGATTTATAAAATCCACCACATGCTAGCTAGCACTCACCCTACGTAACCTGTCTAACTCAAGCATTGAATAAATATGATGTGAAAAAAAAAATTGTATAGCCTCCAATATTTATAACAGTTTATGAGGGAGTGCCCACCTTCATGTGATATTCTATTGCAACCCTATGTCATGTACAACATAGGTAAGTAATGAATCTAGTAAATTGGACCGCTCAGCCAGAAAAAAAAAGAAGTATAAGAAAAGAGTTTACAAAATTATATAATACTACTTATAGTATAGTCAGTAAGACGACCTGGCACCACAAGCAGCACCCGTTCACGAGCATAACGCGAGGATCAGCCATCGCCCCCCTCGCACATCTTTGAGGGAGGGAGGCAACCCGACCGCCGACGCTACCGCAAGCAGTGCCGTCTAAGGGAGCATGACGTACTCACTGCTACACAACTCAATATCAGGATCAATTATCGCTAAGTAGTGGTCCTTATTTACTTTAATCCAAAGGAAAAAAAATATATAAATAGATGATTAAAATAAAATATAATAAATACAGTAAATGTATCCTGTCAATAATGTAAAACCAAGTAATGTCAATAATAAAAATATAAAATTGTAAAAAAAAAAGAATAATATTAATTGATTGTAAAATTAGGATGTCATTCACAAAAAAAAAAAGACAATTATAATATAGCTGTCTTGCGTTCGGTTCGTTTGAAGTTTACTCGCTAAACTCGACAGTGAAGTCATTCGCAACATTTTGTTCAACTCACACTAGGCACTCTGGTTGTTCGGTGTTAGGTAGGAACGCAGGCTTCAGTCGGTCTATGCTGACGTTTATCTGTCGATCACGAACTTGTAACGTGTAAACTTTGTCAGATAGTCTCTTCAGAACACGGTAAGGACCTTCGTATGTGGGTGTCAATGGTCGCCGGTACGCATCGCTGCGTATGAATACATGTGAACATGTATGTAGCTCGTCATGTATGAACATAGCACTTCGATCGGTGTTGCGACGCACAGCTTGCATCTTTTTCATCGCTGTTGTTATATTCTCGCTGAAATGTGTGCTTGCTATGCTTATGATTCACCACACATTTCACCTGGTAGCCGTAGCGCTTTGCCGTACAGTGTCTCAGCTGATGACACATCGGTGTTATCTTTAATTGCGGCACGTAGTCCTAGTAGCACGGTGGGTAGTTCTCGAGTCCAGGTTGAGTTATGCATTCGGGCGGTTAACGCTGCTTTGAGTGTTCGATGCCATCTCTCGATCATCCCGTTAGCCTGAGGGTGGTAGGCGGTAGTCCTGGTTTTATTAATACCCATTCTATCCATTAGTGATTTGAATAGTTGGGATTCGAATTGCCTCCCTTGATCGCTTGTGATTCGCTCAGGGCATCCGAAGCGAACTATCCATCCCTCGTAGACGATTGCGGCTATGGTGCTGGCTTCGATGTTGCTCACTGGGAACGCTTCCGGCCACTTGGTTGCTCTGTCGATCATAGTGACACAATATCGTCTTCCCTCTGATATAGGTAGTGGACCGACGATATCTATGTGCAGGTGAGACAGGCGATCGGCGTGTTGGTACTTGTCTAACGGTGATACTGTATGTCGCTGCACTTTGGTTCGTTGGCAGGTTAAACAGCATTTTGCCCACGTGTTGGGCCAGAAGAAACGTTGAGTCATCGTCTTCTGCACTCTCTTCATGTTAGGCCAGAAGAAACGTCTACGAGGGAGTCATGCGGTCCATGGCCCTTTACGGGGCCCCGGTATGGGCACGTTCGGTACGGCCGCGGGCTTTACACTACCTGAACGTGCCCCAAAGGGTGATAGCCATTAGGCTAATCCGGGGGTACCGCACGATCTCCCGCGAAGCAGCTGGCCTACTTGCTGGATTGCCACCGTGGGATCTGGAGGCGAGGGTCTTCTTGCGCCTGTACGACTGGCGCGAGGAGGACTGTTCGTGCGATATACCGGTTAGGTAGTAGACACTCGCTAAGAGAGCTTTTTAAAGAAATAGGCATTCTTACTGTGGCATCACAATTTATCTTTGCCAATATACTTTACATTAGGCAAAATATTCATTTGTACACCAAAAAAAGCGATGTTCACAGTATTAACACTAGAAACAAGCACAAACTGTGTGTACCCACTCACAGACTTCATAAGGTTCATGGATCATTTTTGGGGCTCGGTATTCGCTTTTATAATAAACTACCTCTAACTTTACTACAATTACCGTTTAACGCATTTAAATTACAAGTAAAGTCAATCCTTTCAAAGAAGGCTTACTATAGCATTAATGATTATTTAAATGATAGGAATAGTTGGTCGCTACGTTGAACGCGAGGCAGCTCATTCTTGTTATCACTATAACTAAATTATTAACTTATTATTATTGTTTACATTAATTGACATTACTTCGGACATTAATTCTGAATTATAATTGAGTTTATTTTTATTTACTTAGGGAAGTTTTGTTAAACTTTGCTTAGCATTGTTTCTTTATGGCTTGCTAGTGACTGCAGCATTTCTTACATGTTCTACTTTTGTTGAATAGCAGCAAGCACGTCATGCTCCCTTAGACGGTATGGCCAGCGGTAGCGTTGGGGGTCGGGTTGTCCCCTTCCCTCAAAAATGTGCGAAGGGGGCGATGGCTGATCCTCGCGTTAAACTCGTGAACGGGTGCTGCTGGCGGTACCAGGTCGTGTTGATGGCTATTGACACTTTATCAATTTTAGTATGATTTTCTATTAGCTTTTTTTTTTTTTGTTTTTTTGAAGAAAATAATAATACTGTAGTCCTAGCAGGTACACCTTGTTTGTGTTGTACAGCTACAACGTAAACATCTATGCGCATGTAGGTGGGCACGCTGATTCTATGCTTATATTAAAATACATTTTTATTTTATTAACAGGAGGCTTTAGATACACTTAATGGACTATAAGAAATGCTTGAGTACTTAGTCTTTATAGGTGTAAATCTGTGTGCTAGCCTACTTGTGTTCAGTTTGTTTTTTTTTTTTTTCCTTTTTTTAATTTTACATAATAGTTATCATGTGATAATGATATTTTTATGACTTTTTGACTTGTTTTGTATACATTCTGGTTCTTCAAACCTTACAGACAGACATGTGTTGCTGGGGAGTTTGTTGCGCCACTTCTTCTTCCCAGCAAAAACACATAGGAAGTGGTGAAGGGCGGGCGTTTTTGGGGGCTGTCTTTTGTTTTTGACGTTCGAAAAGTGCTGATTTATCAGCCTAATTTGAATAAACGATTTTGAGTTTTGAGTTTTGAGCCTCAGCGCCGGGGGGAAACCCTGTTGCCGCGGCAAGTTGTCGCGCAGCGGGCGGAGCTCCGGCGCGATCGCATGGTGGCCCGGAGGGAGCGACTGTCGCAACCCAGTGCAGGGCACGCCACCATCGTGGCGGTAAGTCCCCTCTTTGAGGAGTGGCTCGGGAGGAGTCACGGCGCCCTCACGTACCGCATGACGCAGGTCCTCACCGGACACGGTTGTTTCGGGAGGTACCTGCACCGCATCGGTCGTGAGGAGGCGCCCGGGTGTCACCATTGTGCGGACAGCCCCGAGGACACGGTGGACCACACAGTCCAGGTGTGCCCCGCATGGGAGGGGCACCGCCGGGTCCTCGTCGAGGCTTTGGGCGGCGGCGACCTCTCGCGTCCGGCCATGGTCCGGGGCGAGAGGGAATGGGATGCCGTCGCCTCCTTCTGCGAAGCGGTCATGCTCGAGAAGGAGGAGGCGGAACGCCAGAGAGTTCGCACCTCTCATTCCGGCCGCCGCGCCGGACCAGGTAGACACCATGGGCGCCGGGTGTCGCGAGATGACTCCCGGCCACCGTCCCTCTGTCTACTTAGACGACAGACCCGTGTCGACGGCGCGCGTTGTTCCACGCGCTCCTCAAAGAGATGTCAGCAACCCCAGCGGGGCCCAGTAGGGCCAAGGCCTGCCGGGGCTGCGGGTTGTTCGAAAGAGATACCGCGGCCCTGGTACATAAAAGGCCTATGACGGAACACGACGGTTTTTAGTCAGTAAGAGTCTGACACTCCCTCACCGCTGCTAACCCACAGCGGGAGGGGTCATTTGATGATTTTTGACGTCGGAAAAAAAAAAAAAAAAAAAGGCCAGAAGAAACGTTGAGTCATCATCTTCCTAAATGATCGGGTGCCAGGGTGACTCAAATCGTGCATTGCATCGAAGGCTTTTTTTCTTAATTCCCGTGGTAAGTAAGGACGTATTTTGCCGGTCGATGTTTCACACAAAACAGGTTTGTTTACGTCACGTGGGCGAAGACGTTCGAATCTCAGCGATTTGTTTTTTATGACGTCGCTCAGCTGTTCGTCGTTGCGTATTTACAGTATATACATGGCATTCGTCGTTTTGTTGATAATGAGTCAGCTCGCTATAATCAATCGGTGAAGGAGTAGAAATTGTTTCGATTCTTGATAGTGCATCGGCCACAATATTGTCCGTTCCGTCGATATGGCATATTTTCGTCGTGAACTGGTTAAAGGAAATGTGAAGGAAATCATAAATCCAGTCAAGAAGTCCGAAGTAGTGGTGATTCCTTAAGGAAATTAACGAGGAAGATGAAAGATAGATGGTGGCTTGAAAAGGCAAAAAAGACACAGTGGCTTGCAGATACCCACCAACTAGGCGCTTTCTATGAAGAAATGCGTAAGTTGATTGGTGTTTCCATAAAAAACTGCACTCCGTTAAGATCCCTAGATGGTTCCCAAAAGCTCACTGCTAAGCAGGATATACTTGATCGTTGGGCAGAGCACTTTACCACCTGCTCAATGTAGATCGATCAGCAGATCTTGAGCATATAAGGCGTATCCATCCTCTGCCGCCGAATGAGTCGCTTGCTGAACCACTAACTTTTGCTGAAGTTGTTCAAGCCATCAAAGAGCAGAAAAATAAAAAAGCAGTTGGCGTTGATAACATCACCGGAGAACTGCTGAAATACGGAAGGGAGCAACTTCATACTTACATCTGGCAAATTGTTGATCGCATTTGGAACGAGGAAACAATACCACCTGAATTTAAAATATCCCGTATACAGACACTGTATAAAAACAAAGGAGACCGTTCCGACTGCAACTCCTACCGGGGTATATCGCTCCTCTCTGTCCCTGGGAAGATATTTGCCAGAGTTCTTCTCAACCGGCTTTTACCAGTCTCCGAAGCCATATTGCCAGAAACTCAGTTTGGGTTTCGACCTAACAGGGGCACCGGCCTCTCAGCCCTCTGGACTTTACTGGCAAAATTAGGTTGTCCTGAGAAGTTTGTGAGAATGATTCGCCTTCTGCACGACGAGGTGACCTGCTGTGTTACCTATAATGGTGACCAGTCAGAGTTCTTTCCTGTCACCTGTGGGGTCAAACAAGGTTGTGTGCTTGCGCCAACACTGTTTGCTCTCTACTTTTCTGTCGTTGTCAGTGAAGCACTCAAACAAACTTCTGCTGGAATCAAAATACGTTTCAGGACTGATGGGGGACTTTTCAACCTGGCCAGATTAAAAGCATATACTAAAGTATCTCATGCTCTTATAACGGAGATCATGTACGCTGATGATCTGTGTTTTGTTACCAACTCTGCACAAGAGCTCCAGAACCTGATGACTAACCTTCAGGAAGTCTGTTGTCGTTTCGGTCTAAAAATCAGTGTTAAGAAAACTGAGGCAATGGCAATCGACTCTCAAGGAGCTACAGAACCTATCAAGGTAAACATTGGCGATACTGAGCTGAAGCAAGTGAATACCTTCAAATATCTGGGCAGCACAATTACATCCAAGTGTGACCTTGATACCTAAATAAACCATCGCATTGGCGCTGCATCAGCTGCTTTCGGTAAATTACGAGCCAAGGTCTTACACACACATGATTTGAAGCTTTCGACAAAAATCTCCGTTTACAAGGCCATAGTCCTCCCAAATCTTTTATACTCGGCTGAAACATGGGTCCTCTATCGGAAACATATACGGGCGCTGGACCGATTTCATCTAAAGTGCATAAGAGACATTCTGAAAATCAAATGGTCGGATCGGATTAGAAATACCGAAGTGCTACGACGCGCGAATGTCTGCGGCATAAAAGCGTACCTGATGCGGCGACAGCTCAGATGGTGCGGTCATGTTTTACGCATGGATGATGATAGGGTGGCCAAACGCATCTTCTTTTCTGAACTCCAGAACGGCAGACGGAAACAAGGTGGCCAGTTCTTACGCTTCAAGGATGTTCAGAAAAGACACATAAAAAGGTGCAACATTGATCCTCAGAACTGGGAGACAAAAGCCATTTGCCGCCCTGAATGGAGAGGCCTACTTAAAAATGCGATCAAAGATTTCGAAGAGCAAAGGAAATCCGCACTGGATGCGAAGCGTGATGCTCTTAAGGCTAAAACACCAGTAGCCATTCATTATAACTACGTGGACGGTATCCTAACGTGCAGCCAATGCTCGCGCACGTTTACACATAAAATAGGGTACTGCAGCCATCAAAGGGTGCATAGAAGAGCTGATCATCCTTGCTCTTCTCTCAATGATAACTGAAAGCAGTCACCATAGCCGAAATCGGCAGGGAAGTATATAATTGTAAGTGCGCGGCGCGAGGAATTTTCTCCTTATAAAAATTGAGTATGCCGAGAAAACGTCGTAATTCTTGAATTGTTTTTGGTTCAGGGTAGTCCTTTATAATTTTATCTCGATCTTCTTAATAGTGTAATTAGAATTGGATATATCCCTATGATATGGAAAATATCAGAGATAATAATGGTTCCTAAGCCTGGCAAACCCCCGCATCTTGTATCTTCATACAGACCAATAAGCCTTTTACCAGTTCTTTCGAAATTGTTTGAGAAAATCATCTTACGCAGGTTAACACGAATTCTTAATGAAAATAACAACATCCCCCAACACCAATTTGGATTTAGAAGTGGTCACTCCACTGTAGAACAAGTACATCGTGTTGTTAATAAAATTAGAGAAGCTCTCGAGAAAAAACAATACTGCTCTGCTGTTTTCCTTGATGTATACAACAAGCCTTTGATAAAGCATGGCACTTGGGCTTACTTTTCAAAATAAAAAAGCAACTTCCACACAATTTGTACCTACTCTTGAAGTCCTACTTGGAGGACAGGATATTCAGAGTTAAAATTAATGACACCTACTCTGCTTTTCATAGCATAAAGGCTGGGGAACCACAAGGATCTGTTTTAGGCCCCACTTTGTACATATTATATACTGCAGATATACCCACAAGTGACAATGTTCTGTCTGCAACGTTCGCTGATGACACAGCGGCACTCTGCAACCACGAAAACCCTACTGAAGCATCCTTGGCCCTCCAGACCCACTTGAACAAAGTTAATTCTTGGATGAAAAAGTGGCGAATCAGAGCCAGCTCCAATAAATCAGTGCATGTCACTTTTACTTTGAGACAAGAAAACTGCCCTCCAATCAAGCTCGGAGACGATACTCTACCACAAAATAGAACAGAAGTCAATCTCATGTATGTACTTCACTTTTCATGCCTAAACTCGGCGGTCGCGCTAGGGCTGTCAACTTTTTTTATGCGCATAAAACTAACGTGGTAGTGGTACTCGTATCTAATTATTTGATGTATTGTTAAGAATAAAACAGGAAAAATGAAATATAAACCAATAATAATAAAATATTTAATGTGGCATACAAGAGGTTAATAAACACTTTCAACGGAAATTCGTTTGAACGAGATACCGAACTTTTTCAGATACCGCAATTTATAATTTTGTTATTCATACATATATACTTACCCTCCTCTTTACTTGTGAAAAAATTTTTTTGGTATGTAATGGGCTGGTACAGTCCCTGATCTAAGCTTGCTTCTACCTACAGAAACCTTGATGTTCGAGTTTTATTTCGTCTACCTTACAACATACTCTCGCCATGATCACAAAAATTATCAACTCCTACTAGTAATAATCTTTTAGGGTAGGTTGGGAGGTTCGCCTGGGTCGACACTAGCAAAACTTATTACGGCATTGGGCCAGAGGCCGCCGCGCCGGGGCGCTTACCTACCCACCTAACTGTACCTACTGCGTTTATTATACGTGTTAGACTAATATTATCCTGTGTTGTTCTGTATGTTATATTCTCTTTTCATACATTAAGGAACTATACTATATTTACCGAAGTATACTAAATCATTTTAGTTTTATACGGACAACACTACCTCTACTGTGAGGACAACACTAAAAAGAGATTTGGACAGATAGAGCGCGCGCTTCCCATGCGCTTCCTTCGTGGACTGATAAACTATGCTTTCTTACGATTGATATTAAATTGTGTTTTAAAAGTGAATACAAGAAGTTATTATGATACGAATTGACGTTTTATTTCTGATTAAGGCTAGGAGATCAAACCCTAGCTTATATCAGAAGCGGGAAGAACAGAAAACGCCTAATTACCAATGGGGCGCGAATGCTCCGAATACAATAAAATTAATGATCACGCCACACTATGCGAAACACTTAAACGAAGACGAGATGACCACAGCACTGATTGCTCAACCGCAATAATGTATCAAGGACTTATCTACTCAAGGAAAACAAAGCGACATGGTCAACAACTTGTGGAGCCTATAATGACGACGACCAGACAAGATTCTTGTGTGTAGATTACTGCTTGACACACACTACGCCTGATGGCGATTAGACACCTTCTCCGCCGCGATGCAACAGGTACCCGAGACATTGGACAATCAGGTATAAGCATTAATATTTTTTTTTCTCATTCCAATTAATCCATGGAATAGAAAACAATCATTTAATTGCCCAAACATGTGTATACATGCATACACACGCAGGTGCATGCATGTAGGATAATACAATTATTAAAGGTATGTGCTTAAAACATGTTTGCCACTTGTCATGGCATACAAATATAAAACCAGAAACATTTAGCTCTATATACTAAAAACTATTTGAGCTGACATTTCAGAGCTTCGGTACTGAGTTTTCTCTAGGTTATAGATATTTTGTTGTACATAATGGGTGCCATTCAAAATATAATTTAGCACATAAGTGCAGTTTTACATGGATGTGAACAGAGTTTGCTATTGATCCATTTGATGCATACATTTTTAAGGTGAGTAAATGTACAACAATATATTTCATTAGACATCCATAAACCAGCTGGGAACATGACAGATACTCTGAGGTAAACATTTATATCCTGAGTAATTATGTATGGTGTTATTTTTGCTACACATTGAATACATAAAATATTCATGAGAAAAGAGTAAATAAAGCAAGTAAAGCTAATTGCATAGTTCATGGGGATGATGGCCAAACGATTTGGTGTTAATGCATTATTTACATACATTACTGAAATAGACAAAGGAAGTACCTATAAAAATAAGTAAATAGGATATAACAATAGAATATTCATGATATAAAGCCAATATTACAATAATTAAAATTGAAATAATCATAATCACTTACAAATAGAGGTAGAAAATAAAGTGGTTAATTGACAACCAACAAAAACCGTGCGACACAGCTCTTGACTATTCTATGTACATCCAAAGCGGTGATAACAGGTATTAATAATGGATAATCAAATACTTTAAAGTACTATAAACACTAAACTGGTTTTTATTAATAAAGTAACTATGAAACTAAATGCTTCAAGCCAGTATGTTTCAGACAGTAAGTATGTTTTACCAATATCTTGGTACTGCCAATAGCATACATCATTGTTAAGTAAAACTTCATTCCAAGCAAATATCATTGCTTGTTATTATTTTAAAGAGTATCTAAAGTGAAAATTATAAAAATGGTAATCTTTTTAAATGATCTTTTCCATATTATTAACTGTAAATTGCCTCACCTAGAAAAAGTTAAACTGCTTATTCTATCTGAATGTTGGATGATATTACAGCTTACAGGTACATTATAGGACTGTAACACATTAAGGATAGTTTAATCACAGTAAAGATGCAGCAATTGTAGTAAATATTATTTACTTAAAGGATTTTACAGACTGAAGCATAATAAATAAATATAAATCAGTAGTGTCAATTAATCAGAAGAAAATATAACTCAGTAGTGTCAGTAATCTGAGTAGCCAGATCAGATATGTTCTTTTTGAAAGATTTCATTTTAATTTGGAATCCACCACTTGATGCTGAGACCAGTTTTCTCAACCATTAAAAATAACCCGAAGTGCTTAAAGATATGTATACTAGAATCAAATAAATACAAAATAAAGAAATTTCGGCTTTGAAATCTGAATCGAAAGCAGTCTATATATTATTAACTTAATAAATGAATATGGCAATTGGGTCAATAAGAGATAGGTTTGAGTTGGAACAAAACAACATTAGTTATACATAAAATTGTCTGATACTACACAGGAGCTATACCATCAGAATACATTATACCATACTGAAAAAGAAGTATGTGAGACAGTTAAAGAATAAAAGACTAGGCAATTAATAAGTAATTTGTCCTAGCCCATTAAAAAGTTGAATGCATACCAGGGCACTCAGTAAAACATATAGATTATTATAAATAAACTGAACCTGAACTTTTATGGATGGTAACGATACGAGTTAACATTTCTCTCTATACTCTCTTTATGACAGGAAATCTTGTAATTTCCTGGGAGGTAAGACATTTTATTCTGAGACTAAATTTCAGCACATATTGTATGTTAGACCTTCTCTCACAGAAAATTACATGTACAGTTTATGATGATTTTCTTGATTGATGTTGTGAGTCTATTCTGACCACTTATAAAATAGGAACCAAGATTGTGGAGGATCAGAGGAGTGAATTCAGTGGGGTGTCAACAACATCATTAACAAGTCAGTAAGTACAACCACAAGTGTTTTACAGTCAACAACTAAGAAAGAGCATTGCTTAGTATTTATTAGTTTTGAACCATTAATTGAAAAAAACTGACTGATAAAGAACAATTTATATGGTGATTGGAATGATGACATCTGGTTATGTTTATATTCATATATATTTATTTGCATTCCATAATGTTACAATAGATGTTAAAGAGGCTTAAAACTAAGTAGGTACCATTATAGGCCCTGTTAGGGCACAGCTAAAGAAGGCAATACTTTAAGGCACCATAAATAAAGAACCATGAGTTAAACTAGGCTCAGGGGTACTTTGTTGTCACTTTGTTTGTATTAAAATTGTTTCTACGGCACCACCTTCAATTCTGCTTTCGTATCCCTCATCAGGGATATAGTTCCGAAGGAGCAGAAAGCTTTTCCACTCACGCTTTACAACTTGTAGAGTTATAATTTGATTAAATGGTATTAACTAAAAAGAAAAGCTTAAATTGAGAAGTGTAGTGATTTTAATGAATTGTTAATTAATAAAACAATACCAGACGAAGAAAATTGAATGAATAAATTAAAGATTTGTACAATTTTTACCTTGATTATCTGTTATTAATTCTTACGAGCCTCTGTATTGAGATGTGAAATGAATTAAAAGATTCATACTAATTCAGTTTGGTTGTATTGTTGAATTATTGAAATAAGACTACATAAATAAACTTTTGATAAGTTCATAGGTTGGAAGGTATGCACTATGTACTGTTTTAGCTGGTTCTATTGTTTGTTGCTGAAAACAAACGACTCGAGGAAGAAAATGGATATTATGTATTTATATATTTTAACCACTACAATAAGGGATTAACAGAAACAATTGTAATGTTGTAACAATTTTAACTTGTAGTGGTCTGATTGAGTTTGATTGTGTTGTTAAATAATAATAATAGAAGACATGTATTGATTTAGTTCAACCATAGGCATTGCTCTAATACAAATAAGAGATGGACAGAGAAAAATGTAATTACTTGTACATTTCTCATTTTATTATGTTAATTATTAAAAACTAGCGACTGGAATGCTAATAAAGAATTGAGTATTGAATAGACAAGATATATTGTACTAGTTGTGAGATAACGAATATAAATAAGAGATGGGCAGAGAAACTGACTAAAGAATTTGTATTAGCTACTTTGATCATATTGATGATTAATGGATACTAAACGAGATAAAATATGTATACATATATATTGTAGTCAGAGATAGAAGATGTAAGTCAGAGATAGTAAATTGAGAGATTTGTATATTGTCCAGTTTGAGGATATTGATAATTACGAGTCATTTATGATTCTGAATTTAATACACGGAAGGAATTGTGTAAGGACGGTTTTGTGTAAGGAGCCGCTTGTGATAATATTATTAATCAATATTTATAGAGATCTTCATTGACACATACCTACTTAAAAAGCTGTGTATATTTCTCATAGCTCTCAATTCTTCGAAACTAAATCCTATAAAAAAAAAAAAAATTGTATATATTGTGCCAATAAAGTGTAATTGTGAAGTATATAAAATAAGACAGGATATTAAGCAATTGTATATTGTATTGAAGATCAATACAAGTGTAGTGACGCAGTTTATGAATCTAAGGCTGGATATTAAGAAATTGTATATTGTATTGTTAATGTACAGTAGTCCAGGTACTGGATAGAAAGAAGTTGTTTACTGTAATGAGAATTATATAAGCAGAAGCAATGTGTAAATACTGATTTGCACTTTGAATTATGATAGTGATAAATTTTAATGTGTTAATAAGGAACATAAGTTCAGAGACTTTGTATAATAGAAGTTTCTATTGAAATGAGAAATGATATAAGTGTTTTGATGCCAATATGGTGATGTTGACTTGTACTGCTTGAATTTGAATGAGGTACACAAATCCAGAGACTGGATACATAGGATTCTTTATTTAATGATTGATGATATAAGTATGTTGTCGTCGATATGTTCATATTGACTTGTAATATTGAAATTTGAATGTATTGATAAAGTATGTGTAAGATAAGAACCGAGACTGGATATAAGGAATTGTTTATTTGATGGGGAACTATATAAATGAATTCATGTCAATATGTTGATTTTGACTTGTATTGCTTGAATTTGAATGTATTGGTAAGGTACCTACACAAGTCCGGAGACTGGATATAGAGAATTGTTTATTTAATGGGGAATGATAAAAGTATATTGATGTCAAAATGTTGATGTTGACTTGTAATCGTTGAATTTATTTATAAAGGAATAAATCCAGAGACTGGATGTAAAACATGTCGATTATTGAAATAGGAAATGACATAAGTATATAGATGCCAATATGTTGATGTTGACTTGAAATGGTTGAATTTGAATGTATTTATAAAGAATATAGATCCAGAGACTGGATATAAATAAAGTTGATTATTGAAATAGGATATGATATAAGTATGTCGTCGATAACGATAATTTTTGCGATTATACGTCACTCATTTGATTATTCTTGTACTGGGATTGAGTGAACGCCGTGACGTCACGAAGGTGACAGATCGTGAATGGAATCGTGTTGTAGATGCGCGCCATAGGAGTTAACGGACACATTCTGATTTGAGCGGGTGCGCAAGACGGACGTTCAACACGAGACCGTTGGTTTACTCTAACCCAAATAGGCTGCTTGTGATTTAATTAGTTTCTTTAATATACGAAGTGCATTGTTATTTTGAATACCGCATTTTATTGCCTGAGACCCACGCCATGAATCCTGTGAACGGGGTACTAGGAAACCCTGACGGCACTTCTGATGTCGCTTATCCATCCCTGGCGACGACATCAGAAGTGGGATTCGCTCAGGCAAGTCAGGCAGAAACAGGCACGCAAATCCCGAGTGCAAGTGGTGAACAATGGCGCATGATGTTCGAATTACAACAAAGGAATATGATGCAATTAATCGAAGCTATGAGCAAGCCAAGTATTGCATCAACAAGGTTGCCAGAATTCAATCCCGATTTGAAGGACGCTGACGCACGAGCCTGGTGTTCTACCATTGACATTTGTATGGCGGAGAGGCCATTAGAAGGCGGAGCGCTAATTATTGCGCTGAGTAAGTCGTTAAAAGGCAGTGCCGCGACATGGTTGTCACAAGTGGCCCACCCGGGTATGACGTGGCTATTTTTCAAGGATTTGTTTTTGAGTCGTTACGACAGTGATGAAACAGTTGCAGCTACCCTCATTAACATCAACAACGGTCGCCCAAAAGACGGTGAATGTCTAGCGGCGTATGCTAGCCGCCTGATGACATCAGTTATGGCAAAATGGAAAAATATGACCCCAGAACAGATTTCCATTTCGTACGTGCTTGCGCACACAGCGCAATTCGATACTCGCCTACATCACCTGGCATTTACAAAAGAGATTTCTACACGAAGCAAGTTACTTCAAGAAATGAAGTCATTTTCGACATTGAAACGTAAACATGACGTAGATCCGTCATCCGACACAAAACGTAAACATGACGTAGATCCGTCATCCGACACAAAACGTTACAAGACCTCGATACCTGACACATGCAATTATTGCAAGAAAGTAGGTCACAAGATAAATGACTGTCGCCGAAGAAAATTCAAGACGAATCCGACGAACTCTGTGTCGACCGGCACCAACAGAGAATCTACTTCAAGCGCCAACATGAAGAAGATCATTTGCTTCATCTGTGGGCAAAAGGGACACATCGCGACGTACTGCACCAAGTCGCGAACAGGCCACGGCGGCGGCGCCGGCGGTCCGGCTGGAAGCAGAGCGGTGGGTACGAGCAGCGGTTCGCAGCAACGTCGCGTGGACACCTGCGAGATCTCGAGCGTGATGGGCCAACTAGAACACTCCGGTGAGTCGCACTCATTTTGTTTTGATTCGGGTGCCGAATGTTCTCTCATTAAACAAAGTCTAGCTACTAAATTTGTAGGTACTCATTTTTATTCGGTAGTACGTTTAATTGGTGTTGGTAATTCTAATGTGTGCTGTACAGAGCAAATTCTTTGTGACGTAATTATCGACGACAAGTATATAGATGCCAATATGTTGATGTTTACTTGTAATGGTTGAATTTGAATGTATTTATAAAGAAATAAATCCAAAGACTGGATATAAAACAAGTCGATTATTGAAATAGGAAATTATATAAGTATATAGATATCAATATGTTGATGTTGGCTTGAAATGGTTGAATTGGAATGTATTTATAAAGAATATAAATCCAGAGACTGGATATAAAACAAGTCGATTATTTAAATAGGAAAATATATAAGTATATAGATGCCAATATGTTGATATTGACTTGTCATGGTTAAATTTGAATGTATTGATAAGTTACATAAGTCGAGAGACTTGATAGAAGGATCTTGATGTCAATTTGTTAACATGACTAGAAGGCGTAGATAGCTCCAAATAGGAGTGAATTCCTCGTTGCAGTCACAGTGATAGTAAGATTAACTTACTCTGTTAAACTTGAATGTTTTGATAAAGTATACAAGTCCAAATACTAGACGTGAAGTTGTTTACCGTAATAAGAATTTGTACAAGTATATGGTTGCCAATTTGTTAAAATGGTAATGTACACAAGTCACAGTTTGGATTCAAAATGAAATGAAATGAAAATATTCGCAGAAATTGTTTATCGTAGTGAGAGTTTATGCAATTATATTGTTGACGATTTGTTAACATGGCTGGAAGGCGTGGATGGCTCCAGTTGGAGTGAAGGCCACGATGCAGTCATAGTTAGAGTTGGCTGGAAGGCGTGGATGGCTCCAGTTGGAGTGAAGGCCACGATGCAGTCATAGTTAGAGATGGCTGGAAGGCGTGGATGGCTCCAGTTGGAGTGAAGGCCACGATGCAGTCATAGTTAGAGATGGCTGGAAGGCGTGGATGGCTCCAGTTGGAGTGAAGGCCACGATGCAGTCCTAGTTAAAGATACGACTCTGGAAGGTTGGCACGATCGTGAAGCCTTGTTGGTGGACATCCTCTTGGCTTTGCGGTGAGGGGTCAAATGCAGATGTCGTGAGTTGAGATTGGCTGGAAGGCGTGGATGGCTCCAGTTGGAGTGAAGGCCACGATGCAGTCCGTCCTAGTTAAAGATACGACTCTGGAAGGTTGGCACGATCGTGAAGCCTTGTTGGTGGATATCCTCTTGGCTTTGCGGTGAGGGGTCAAATGCAGATGTCGTGAGTTGAGATTGGCTGGAAGGCGTGGATGGCTCCAGTTGGAGTGAAGGCCACGATGCAGTCCGTCCTAGTTAAAGATACGACTCTGGAAGGTTGGCACGATCGTGAAGCCTTGTTGGTGGACATCCTCTTGGCTTTGCGGTGAGGGGTCAAATGCAGATGTCGTGAGTTGAGATTGGCTGGAAGGCGTGGATGGCTCCAGTTGGAGTGAAGGCCACGATGCAGTCCGTCCTAGTTAAAGATACGACTCTGGAAGGTTGGCACGATCGTGAAGCCTTGTTGGTTGACATCCTCTTGGCTTTGCGGTGAGGGGTCAAATGCAGATGTCGTGAGTTGAGATTGGCTGGAAGGCGTGGATGGCTCCAGTTGGAGTGAAGGCCACGATGCAGTCCGTCCTAGTTAAAGATACGACTCTGGAAGGTTGGCACGATCGTGAAGCCTTGTTGGTGGATATCCTCTTGGCTTTGCGGTGAGGGGTCAAATGCAGATGTCGTGAGTTGAGATTGGCTGGAAGGCGTGGATGGCTCCAGTTGGAGTGAAGGCCACGATGCAGTCCGTCCTAGTTAAAGATACGACTCTGGAAAGTTGGCACGATCGTGAAGCCTTGTTGGTGGACATCCTCTTGGCTTTGCGGTGAGGGGTCAAATGCAGATGTCGTGAGTTGAGATTGGCTGGAAGGCGTGGATGGCTCCAGTTGGAGTGAAGGCCACGATGCAGTCCGTCCTAGTTAAAGATACGACTCTGAAAGGTTGGCACGATCGTGAAGCCTTGTTGGTGGACATCCTCTTGGCTTTGCGGTGAGGGGTCAAATGCAGATGTCGTGAGTTGAGATTGGCTGGAAGGCGTGGATGGCTCCAGTTGGAGTGAAGGCCACGATGCAGTCCGTCCTAGTTAAAGATACGACTCTGGAAGGTTGGCACGATCGTGAAGCCTTGTTGGTGGACATCCTCTTGGCTTTGCGGTGAGGGGTCAAATGCAGATGTCGTGAGTTGAGATTGGCTGGAAGGCGTGGATGGCTCCAATTGGAGTGAAGGCCACGATGCAGTCCGTCCTAGTTAAAGATACGACTCTGGAAGGTTGGCACGATCGTGAAGCCTTGTTGGTGGACATCCTCTTGGCTTTGCGGTGAGGGGTCAAATGCAGATGTCGTGAGTTGAGATTGGCTGGAAGGCGTGGATGGCTCCAGTAAGAGTGAAGGCCTCGAGGCAGTCCTAGGAACGCAGCTCTGTAAAGGTGGCACAGTCATGAATTCTTGCTGGCGAATAACCTCTTGACTTTGACCTTTAACTTTGTACCAAAATATAAACCAATTTGTAAATGTGAACACCATGTAGCATTTTAATTGTCACTTTACTCTCATTTGTCTTTGCGATTCTACATGATCTTCGCATGCTTTTACTGTATGTATCAATACATACAAATTGTAATACTATATTATTTTTAAAAAGAGTAACCATGGAGTTTCTTGCCCGTTCTTCTCCATAGGAAGCTACTTTTGGAATGGGCAACTAGAATCAAACTTAGTTATAATTTTGACGTTCATAAGTGCTTGTAAAGGCCTAAATGAAATAAATGATTTGACTTTTGACTTTGACTTTGAGAAGTTTGAGGACAAACTTAGTGGTCAGAATGGCCGAATGTTAGACTAATATTATCCTGTGTTGTTCTGTATGTTATATTCTCTTTTCATACATTAAGGAACTATACTATATTTACCGAAGTATACTAAATCATTTTAGTTTTATACGGACAACACTACCTCTACTGTGAGGACAACACTAAAAAGAGATTTGGACAGATAGAGCGCGCGCTTCCCATGCGCTTCCTTCGTGGACTGATAAACTATGCTTTCTTACGATTGATATTAAATTGTGTTTTAAAAGTGAATACAAGAAGTTATTATGATACGAATTGACGTTTTATTTCTGATTAAGGCTAGGAGATCATACCCTAGCTTATATACGAACCATCGAAATATGAGGAAATAAGTAGGTACATACTATAGGTAATACGGCAGGCTAAAAAAACGACAATTCACTATTTATTGTTGTATAAAAACAACCGTCCACTGAACAATTATAATACGACTTTTTTTGTTGCTCCATTATTACTTTTTCTTTTGTTATTAAAATTAAAAATATTACAGTCAAATTACAGTTAGGTAGGTATCACAACGAGTGCACATTTATCTACCTTGTGTGTGACGCGCGTATCTCAAGAAAACGGCAGCCGCGCTCGCACTGTTTTGAGTTGTTTTGAGACAGCGCGTCTGTGAACACGCACACAGAGACACCTATGTCTGCGTGACTCGAACGCGCTTTGTATGTAGATTGACTTCTGTACCTATGTATTTTGTGACTCTACCCCATCACGATTCAGCCAAGTATTTGGGCATGCATCTTGATAGGAAGCAAACCTGGAAAATCCACATCCAAAAAAAACGCGAAGAGTTAAACGCACGACCCAGAACCCTAAATTGGCTGGTAGGCAAAAGATCCTGCGTCACAATGGAAAATAAGATACTTATTTACAAAACTGTCATCAAACCCGTGTGGACGTATGGAATTGAGTTATGGGGCTCAGCAAAAAACTCAAATGTGGAGATTTTGCAACGGTTCCAAAATAAAGCACTGAGAATAATAACCAATGCATCACTGTTTATCAGAACAAATGAACTCCATGAATACACTGAAATGAATATGGTCAAGAAAGAAATAGAAAATAGAGTTAAAGCTTACAAGAGTCGCATCGACGCTCATACCGACACATTTGCATCAGCACTCTGTGAATCGTTAAAGGACAGAAGGCTAAAAAGACAACACACATGGGACGTTCTTTGTTGACTAATCCCAATCTAATATGAGACGGTTTCCTCGCTGGAGGAACAGTTCTCAACTGTCAATAAATCCTCACAAAAAATCTGTTTAAGGCTGGTAAAGCCGATCGCAAGATTATTGTAAAAAAAAAAAAAATCTCGATCTTCTGTAGGTTGAATACCCTCTTCGGTGAGAAAATATCCAAGGAATTCTAGTCTTCTCTGACCAAAAACGCATTTCGACACGTTTATTCGTAACCCATGGTCTAGCAGTCTTTTCAAAAGGTCTTCTAGATGTTTTTTGTGTGTTTCTTTGTCTGGTGATGCAACGAGCAGATCGTCGACGAATGGAAATACATGGTCCATATCTCTCAAAACGTTGTTGATGTGTCGTTGAAAAGTTTGACCGGGCGTTGCATAGGCCAAAACACATGCGGGGAAATTCGAATAGGCCAAAAGGAGTTATGACCGCTGTTTTCTCGACATCTTCTTCTCTTATTTTCAGTTGGTTGTAAGCCTTTCTCAGATCGATTTTTGAAAACATCTGCATTCCGTACAGGCGGTAAGTGAAGTCTCGAAGTCGGGGAATCGGATATCTATCCGGTTTGGTTACCGCGTTCAGACGTCGATAATCGCCGCAAGGTCTGAGCTCGACATATTCCTTGTTCGAGCATACTTTGGAATTCCTTTTTGGCTGCTTGGTACTTGTGAGGCGGTAACGGTCTTGCTTCCATCAGTAACAATGTGGTGTTCGACGTCACTGTTCTTCACGTTGGAGAAATTCGCTGATGTTATTTCAGCATACTTTTGAAGGAGTCTGTGGTAAGGGTCCGTGAGGTTGATGGTGAGTACAGTCGGGGTAGAAACGTTACTCGCAGCGCAGCCGTTGATCGCCAATCCGGTTTTTTTGTCGACCAGTTTCGTGGCGCGTAGATCGATGAGCAGGTCGTGGTAGCGCAAGAAATCAGCGCCTAGTATCGGTCTTTTCACAGCAGCCACAATAAACTTCCATGGTAAAGGGCGACGCAGACCGAGATTGAGCTTCAACTTCTTCTCACCGTATGTTTGTATCGGGGTGCCGTTTGCTGCATACAAAACATCTTCGGATCGTTTCATCCCTTTCTCGCATGGAATGACTGATACGTTTGCTCCAGTGTCCACCAGGAATCGCAGTTTTTGTTGATAATCGCAAACGTGTAGACGGTATGTTGATATGTCGTTAACCTCGGATCCCGTCATAGCCAAGGTTGCGACTAGTTTTCCTGACGCTTCACGAACTTGCACGAAGATCTGCACTTGAGTGCTTTCAAGCCGTATCGAGCGTGATAAAAACATGCACCATCTGTTCTCTGCTGTTATTTATGCGACGATCTTCCTCGGGAACGCGAGTGTGAGCGTGGACGAAATTGTTTCTTTGATGGTCGCCTTTGTCTTGATCTGTCCATTTTCATTGCAGCTATCTCCTTGGTTAGTTGATATACTGCTTCACGTAGATCTGTTCGGGTTGACGGTACACGCTTCGGTGATGTGAAGATGTCGAATGCTGGCACAAACAGACAGAATGGACTTCGCATGTTTGCTCGTGCATTTTATCTGCCATATCTGCGAGTACGTCTAGCGTGGCCTCCTCGTTCACAGACAACACAGTGCGCGTGGACGTAGGTAGTTGTCTCAACCACAAGATTATTTATTATTATTTATTTATTATAAAAATACAGAGTAAACTTAAGAACTAATTACAATGTCCCACAAAACTGTAAAAGCAGTTTGTCTGTGGGATCAACTTATATTTATTAACTAATTAAAATACAATTTACAAATGAAGTGCTTAGTTATATACAGGGTTATTGGTAAATCACTAACAACCTTGCAGGACTGTATTACTAACGTCATAAACTACAACTTTTGTTCTATGACTTTTTATAAAACATAATACATTTGCCAAAAACAAACCTACAAGATTTCATTGGTCTATCATAACAACATATTTCAACTCTATTTTGCTATCGTGATAAAATTTGCACGCTCCCACCATTTCTTTACTAACTAAAGGCCCGATCGAGACCAGTCGAGCGATTAGTCGACCTTAGAGTGTGCGGACGAGTCGAGATTATCACTCATTACAATAAATTCGTTTGGTGAGGGGTTTGCATTTTTAGAATGAATGCAAGATCTTTACCTACCCTACGCCTCCCGCGCACTATTCTCGTACCTAGTCATACTTTTGAATTGGAAAATCGCTACGCTACGATTTCCCGCCTTTTTACGAACAGGTCAAATAAAAAAAAAACAAAATATCGTCTTCTTCACGCACTGTGTGCCTCGGAGGACGATCACTATCCCTGATGGCATGCCGGAATTCCCCTTAATCTCGTAACCGCTGTGTGGCGGCTAGCACTTGTTACTCAGCTTCAGGGATGTTTGGGAATCGTATGGCGTATTGGCGACAGGCTTCCGAAACATTGTCTTCACACCTAGCCAGCATTCGCACCATTTCCGTGTACTCGACATTTGAATATCGATACGCCATATATATATATTCCTGGCCGATTTTGGCCACAGCGACTTGGATCTGCGCTTAATTTTGAGAGCTTCGCTGGTGTGCTCTCCAGTGACTGACAAAGCCAATTTTTGCAGTGAATGTCCGTCCACATTCACTGCAAGTCAGCACTCCTCCGATATAGGTGTATTGTATGGCCGCGGGTGGTCGGGCCTTCAGCTCATCTCGCCTAGCGTCGAGCTGTTCTCTCCGCCGGCTCTCAAACTCGCACACCTTGTCCTTAATAGTCCGCCTCCATTTGGTCCTATCTGCCGCCATAGCCTCCCAGTGTGACGGATCTAAGTCACATCTCTTCATGTGGCGTTTCAGCACATCTTTGTACCGCAGACGTTGACCACCAAAGTCAAAGTCAAAATCATTTATTAAAATAGGCTAATACGATTAGCACTTTTTAACGTCAAAATTTTACAAGAATGACAGCACCCCCAAAACGCCCCCCTTTCACCACTTCCTAGTGTTATGGCTGGAAAGAAGAAGCGGTGAAGAACAAACTTCCCAGCAACACAGCTGTCTATTACAATTTAATTATTATTAATTTATTTTACAGTTATACAATTCAATTTTATTTATTATTAATTTAAAACACCGAAAAATACAAAATAAAATAAAGCACTTTTGTTCCACTTCAGAGCTGCCATCTGCGTTTATCTGTGAAATAATCATTAACATTATAATATGCCTTTTTACCAAGAATTTCTTTAATTTTGTTTTTAAAAGAACTGTCCGTTAATTCCAACAGATGAACCGGAATTCTGTTATAAATGCGTACACAAAGCCCCACAAATGAACCGTGTACCTTATGTAAACGATAATTAGGTGCGGTTAACTTGTGTTTATTTCTAGTATTATAATGATGTACGTCGCTGTTTTTACTATATGAATCTAGGTTTTGCCTTACGTATAATATATTGGCATAAATGTATTGAGACGCCACAGTCAGAATACCAATATCCTTAAACCTTTCCCTAAGGGAGACTCTAGCACCAAGTTTGTATATAGCACGGACAGCGCGCTTCTGTAGTACGAAAACATTCTCGATATCGGCAGCATTGCCCCACATAAGAATTCCGTAGGACATGATGCAGTGAAAATAGCTAAAGTACACTAAACGCGCCGTGGCTACATCGGTGAGAGCTCTTACTTTCCTGACAGCGTACGCAGCAGAGCTTAATTTACCCGTGATGCCAGTTATATGCTCACCCCATTGAATTTTGGAGTCTACTGTTATCCCTAGAAAAGTCGTAGCATGTACCGTTTCAAGTTCCTCATCGTTCAAAATTACACCGGGACCGAGATTTTTTACGTTGGGCAAAGCAAATTTAATACATTTTGTTTTCTTCGTATTCAAAACTAAATTATTGGCTGTAAACCATTGCGTTACTAGTGAAAGACAAGAATTCACGTCATCAAAATCTACTCTATTCCTATCAACTTTAAAAATTAGAGACGTGTCATCAGCAAACAATACTACATCACACAATGATTTTAAATAATATGGCAAGTCATTAATGTATACAAGAAACAAAAATGGACCTAAAATCGACCCTTGCGGTACGCCCAAACGAACGGGTAGATTGGAAGATTTGACACCATTAACGTCAACACATTGCATTCTACCGCTTAAATATGAGCTAATAACACTAAGTGCGCTGTCTCTAATACCATAGTACTTTAGCTTCTGGGTAAGCGTTTCATGTTGGACGCAGTCGAACGCCTTGGAAAGATCACAGAACACCCCGATAGCATTCTGTGACTTCTCCCACGCACTGAATATATGTTTCAGTAGAGCAACTCCGGCATCCGTTGTGGAGCGACCCTTTGTAAAACCGTATTGTTCCGCATGTAAAATATTGTATGAATTAAAATGCCGGAGGAGTTGATTTAAAATTAGCTTTTCAAAAATTTTGCTCAACGCGGGCAGAATTGAGATCGGTCTAAAGTTACCTAGATCGTTCTTGCTCCCGGATTTAAAGAGAGGTATAACTTTACTGTATTTCATAAATTCAGGAAAGGTACCTGAGTCAATGCACTCATTAAATATACGAGCTAAATAGGGCGCAATATCGTCAATAATACAGTTTAAGACTTTAACAGAGATACCCCATAAATCACCTGTCTTTTTTGAATTTAATGACTTGAAGGTTCTTACTATGTCATAAGGTGAAATATAACTAAAGGTAAATGTGGCTTCACATTGACTAACACTACTACGTAAAAGTTTTTCGGCGTTGGTGGCAGAGGAGTCTAAGCCGCTAGTGGTCTTGATTGGAATATTAGAGAAGAATGTGTTAAATTCGCGAGCTACATCAGAATCTTTCTCATAAACTTGATTCTCATTAATGATTTTATACTGATTATCACGCTGTTTGATTTTCCCGGTCTCGCTATTTATAATATTCCACGTCGCTTTTATTATACTCTTACTATTCTTAATTTTATTACTGAAATACATTGATTTTGCCACATGACAAACTTTTTTAAACAATTTAGAATAATTCCTAACAAATCTAATAAAATTTTCATCAAAATTATAATTTTTCATTTCATACAACTCATACAGCTTAGCTCTACTCTTGTAAATGCCGGGGGTAGCCCACTCATTGAAGTTAGCCGTTTCTTTTAGTACGAGCGTTTTGGTTTTAAAACTAGAATTAAATTCGTATTTTATTATATCAAATAGTGCTCCGTACATTAAATGGGGATTGTTTTTATTTAATATTTCATTGTCTAGTTTCGCGTTAATATTATTTTTAAAACTATTAAAACGACTGGTTGTTAAGGGCCGACATGTTATTTCCCGCTTGATTTTATTCTTTTTATCAGGAAACCGCGCCAGTTGACCACAATGATCGGAAGTTAGGCCATTGGTAATCAGAGTCTCTGTGGCGCTACAATTAGTAAATATATTATCTAAACAGGTTGACGAGGTTGCCGTAATTCGAGTTGGTTCTAGAAATAAATTTACTAAGTTAAATGATTTAAATAAGTTTAGCAACCTTGTAGTTAAAGAAGATGATTCTAAAATATTAACATTGAAGTCACCGCAAACTAAAAGTGATTTACTAGTGGAATTAAGTTTAGAGAGAGAATTTTCCATTACTGATTCAAAAGTGTTAAAATCACCTGAAGGAGGCCTGTATACACAAATTATAACAAACTGTTCCAGTTCAACACATGATAATTCTACATTGCGCTCGACTGATAATTTTACTATATCTGAACGTTCCTTACATTTTAAATTATTATGTAGTTACAATTATAAGAGAGCCACCATGGATGGCTTCCTTTCTAACGAATGAACTTTGTACTGTATAATTACTGTTATTAAGGAATATTATTTCACTATTTCTGTGCCAGTGCTCAGTTATGCACATAACTTGTACCATATAATGTTCAATGAATAGACTTAATTCTAAATCCTTGCCGGAAAGGCCCTGAATGTTTTGATGTATATGTTACGGGTAATGCTAGAAGGTGGAGTAAACCTAGGTTTACCCGGGTAGACTTAGAATTACCCAAGCTTCTTGGGTAAAGTCCGAATAATGAGTAAAATAAATTTTAATTCGGGGTTTACCCATGCTCACCTAGGTCTACCCAACTCTGACTGGGTAATGTTAAAAATTTGTCTAATTAATTAATGAAATGAAAATCCAAGGTCATTTTAAACATTTATAATTTAAAAAAACATACACCGGCTATCGTAATCGCTTGAAGAGCATAAGCTTTAATAGAAAAAACTAATAACGGTCGTTGTTGATCAAATTGAAATTATTTATTTGAGCAAGATAAACTGCTGTGACATTTAGAATTGCACAATTTTCCTGCAGCTTCGCATGAACACTTCTTTGTGGCACATTCTGTTTTACAATTAAACCTTTTTAGAATAACGCCACGGGCTCGAAAATTACGCAACACCTAACATTACCCAGTCAGAGTTGGGTAGACCTAGGTGAGCATGGGTAAACCCCGAATTTAAAATTTATTTTACTTATTATTCGGACTTTACCCAAGAAGCCTGGGTAATACTAAGTCAACCCGGGTAAACCTAGGTTTACTCCACCTTCTAGCTTTACCCGTAACATATACAACATTCAGTTGATGTGGCCCAACCTTTGTCGCACCATGTAGTTTAAACTATCAGGTGTATCAATAGTTGTATTAGTAGAACTACTAATATTATTAAAAGAAGAGGTTACCGTAGTAGAACCCGGGTCAATTTGTATATTATTTGCTATCAATATAGCAATTTGTCGTTTATAATAAAAACTAAGATACATTGTATCATTTGTCACTACAAAATTATTTATAAATTTATTTGTATCAAAGTACATTATTCTATTATTGTATTGCCTAGTTATATTGTACATTAATAGATTTAAATTAAATATGTACTGATTTTGTTCTATAGTAAAATTTTTAGAATATGGTAAGGCACAGATGATAAACTTGCAATTTGTTGTATTATTTAATTTTATCATTAATTCAACACAATCTATTATATTTTGTTTATTGACTGCTAGACTATCTCCAAATAGCATAATGGCAGTTGAAGTGGTATTAAGGTTTGTCAATTTAATTGTTTCTATTATTTCATTGTAGCTGGCACCGGGTGAACAATTGTTTATTATTTTACTTTTACAATATTGAGAGATTAATTTACCAAAACCAAGACCAAATCTATCAGAAAATATTTGTGATATATTGTTTTGATTTTCCGAATTATTATTATATGAAATGCTTGATGGTGGAATATTGCACTGAACATTGACAACAGGTGGTATTATGTCACTGCTCACTGCTGACTGCATAGTACTAGGCGATGTTAACTCTGGGACAGCTTGTACTGCTGGTTGTGAACAAGTACAGTTGGTATATTTATTTTTAAGAGAATCAAGGTGGTCCATATTTTCACTACCTAACTGGAGCAGCTCATCGGTAGCCAAAATATGTGCCTTTACTTGATATTGGGCTGTCTCATATTTGTGTGTAATTTTTGTTAATTCGCGTTGCAGTTCAAGCATTTCCTGTTGCAGAACTAGTGTGTCTTGGTCATACATTAGCCTACTTTGTAAAAGTTGGTTAGTGCACAAATTTAACTGATTTTTTAATTCAACTTTAGTTTTAAGTAAATTATTTAATTTATGTGTGGATTTTTGTTTATGACACACTTTCTTAATTTTTTGTATCAATTTGTTTATTCTTATGTATTTTTTAATCTTTTTGTGACTCAAATTATTAATATGAGGTGGATTTGAAGTAACAAGCTCACTGAAAAGGCGGTGAGTGTCATCACTTTCCTGTTGTTGTTGGGTTTGCTTGAAGCATATTATTACACGCACACCCTGCTTACGCTTGCCAGTCTCCAGCTCTGAGTAGAAGACGCGCTTTGCTACTCGGGCATCTGACATCCGGGAGACATGACCAGCCCAGCGCAGCTGTCGACGCATTAGATAGGCCTCAAGACCGCTGACATTAGCGCGTCTAAGTACTTCCGTGTTACGAACACGGTCCGACCACTGGATGCACATAATGTCACGTAGGCATTTTAGATGGAATCTATCTAATGTCCGAATATGCTCGCGGTATAGACACCAAGTCTCAGAGGCATATAGGAGATTTGGCAGAACTATTGCCATGTACACAGCTACTTTTGTAGAGAGCTTTATGTCATGTGAGCGGAACACCTTGGCACGAAGTCTACCAAAAGCTGCAGCAGCTGCTCCTATTCGGCTGTTGACTTCGTTATCAAGGAGACACCTGGATGTTATGGTGCTGCCAAGATATTTGAATTGGTTTACTTGCTTAAGCGAGACATCTCCGAGTCTAATGTCAACTGGGGCACTGTTCACAGTATCAAGTGCCATGACTTCGGTTTTCTTGACATTTATCTTCAGGCCAAATCTGCTGCATGCCTGCAGTAGTCTCGACATAAGCCTCTGCAGCCCATCTGGGGATTCCGCCACAAAACATAAGTCATCTGCATACATCATCTCAGTGATAGTCGCGTGAGACACTCTTGTGCGAGCCTTGAGTCTATTTAGGTTGAAGACACCACCGCCATCGGTACGAAAACAAATACGGATACCTTCGGACAGAGTCTGCAAGGCTTCCCGAACGACAACTGCAAAGTACAGGGCAAAGAGAGTTGGAGCGAGCACGCAGCCCTGTTTCACACCGCAGCTCACTTTAAAGAACTCCGAGTCCTCGCCCTGCACACTGACACAACAGCGCATGTCATCATGCAGAAGTCGTATCATTCTTATAAACTTGTCCGTGCATCCAAGTTTCGCTAGTACCACCCATAAGGCTTTGCGCGGCACCGAGTCGAAAGCTTTCTCCAAGTCAACAAAGCAAAGAAACAATGGTTGACTCTGCTCACGACTCTTCTCTAGAAGTTGACGGATAGAGAAGATGGCCTCACACGTACCTCGATTCGGCCGGAAGCCAAATTGGGTTTCAGGCAGTATGTCTTCAGACAAGGGCATCAAGCGGTTCAGTAAAATTCGTGCAAAGGTTTTGCCTGGAGAGGTCAGGAGAGAGATACCTCTATAGGAGTTGCAGTCAGATTTGTCGCCTTTGTTCTTGTACAAGGAGCACACCCGAGAGACCCGAAACTCATCAGGTACTCGCTCCTCGTTCCACATCTTTGCAAAGAGTTTCCAAATGGTCTCATGCAACTCCGCACCCCCATATTTCAGCAACTCTCCAGGAACATTATCAATGCCGACCGCTTTTTTGTTCTGTTGTTGTTGAACGGCAACGATGACCTCACGCAGGGTCAGTGGATCGTCTAGCTGCTTGACAGTGGGCAGTGATGCCATCGAGCAGATAAACGACATGTCCACAGCTCTATCGACATTGAGCAAGTCGTTGAAATGCTCTGCCCATCTCTTAAGTACGTCCTGCTTGTTGGTCATTAGCTGTGTGCCGTCATGAGATCTTAAGGGTACTCTTGTACGACTGGTTTTACCGACCAGTTTGCGAACCTCATCATAAAACGCACCTAGCTGTTTCGTGTCAGAGAGCCACTGCATACGTTCGGCCTTTTGACGCCACCACTTGTCTTTTATTTCCCGTACATATCTCCGCAACTCGGCTCCACTTTGCTTAACACGCTCCGCTTGTTGATCGTCCCTAAATTGACGTAGTATGGAGCGGTGATTCTGGATAGCTTTTGTTAGTATTTTATCATTTTCATCAAACCAGTCTTCGTGTCTACCAGGTTTGACACCCAGTGTCTGCGAAGCACTAGCGATTAATCCGGTCGAGAGGGTATGCCAGTTAGCTACAGAATCACCATGCTCAACGTCTATTAGCTGGATCGCATCACTAATTGCCTGTATATAGTTGTCGCGTACCTCCAAACTTTGAAATTTTTCCAAATCTAGGCACTTAGGCTTCACTCCATGAGACCTGCGAGGAGGATATAAACGAAGCTTCATCTTGGTGACAACAAGACGGTGGTCCGTGGAGCACATTGCATTAGCATCACGCATAACACGTGTAATCTGTACTTGGGAAATGTCTCTTTGCCGAACGATTATGAAATCAATCAGGTGCCAATGCTTCGATCTCGGATGCATCCAGGTAGTTTTATATTTAGCCGGGAGTCTGAACATGGTGTTGGTGATGGCCAGTTCGAATTCGGCACAGAGAGATAGCAGGAGTTGTCCATTACTATTCATGTTACCGACACCATGTCTTCCCAAGACCTTTGGCCAAGCTTCAAAGTCACGTCCGACTCGCGAATTGAAGTCGCCCATCAGAAGTATCTGTTCCCTTTGGGAAATTTTTGATAGGGTTTGCGTAACTTCTTCGTAAAACTTGGCCTTGGTTTCATCATCCTTGTCGAGCGTTGGTGCATAAACACTGATGATATTATTATACGCCATACTGTAAAGATAATTACGTTCGCACCACCGAATTTCGCTACAAGGACACGTATGATGCGACGCGGGCGCATAAAAACGACTGAAGGCCGCTCGTAAATAGGTCAAACGCTCCCCCTGCCCGAGCCCCGCTCCCCTCCGCTGTCTTTTGTACTACTGTTTACTGTGCTTCGCATAGACTTCGTAACTTTTAGAGCATACACTTGAAATATTTTAATTTTTGTGTGAAAATTTTGATGAACTAAAATCTGAGAATTATTAAAAGTCATAGAACAAAAGTTTTAGTTTATGATATTAGTAATATGGTCCTGAGAGGTTGTTAGTGTTTTACCTATAACCCTGTATATGTCGCAGATTCAAACGGATTTGAATCCACGTGTTGGCGATGTTCGTCCGCCATCTTAATATTTCTCGGTCTGTGCGCACACCCGGCGCCGGCGACGTCTCAGGAGCAAGAGAGCGAGCTCCATCGACATTCACACTACTGACAGATTGAAATGACACAGACAATTGTCACTGTCAAACGTCAATATGAATCTCACAACATTCAATCTAGTGTTGCTACTCGAAAAATAAAAAAATATTCATTCTCCGACACGGCCATACTGACAATCAACGCGCTCTCGCGTTGTCCGTTGAAACCATAGAAACAACAGGTCTGTCTCAGAAACTTAAATGATTAACCCGCAAAGCGTGGAAGCTTTCAACATAAGGACCTTGATAACACGTTAGCTTAATAAGCCTACGAAGCGTAGAAGCTTCCAGGAGACACACCGGTTCAAGCAGCAAGCTTTCAATCTATGCCTTAGACAAAGCGTACTAATTTTCAGGCAAAGCGTAGCAGCTTTCAGTCAAATTCTCAGACAAAGCGTATCAGCTTTCAGTTAAATTCTCAGACAAAGCGTAACAACTTTCAGTCAAATTCTCAGACAAAGCGTATCAGCTTTCAGTTAAATTCTCAGACAAAGCGTATCAGCTTTCAGTTAAATTCTCAGACAAAGCGTAACAACTTTCAGTCAAATTCTCAGACAAAGCGTATCAGCTTTCAGTTAAATTCTCAGACAAAGCGTAACAGTTTTCAGTCAAAGTGTAATAAAAAGTTCTCACACATAACAATCCATTTATTTGGGTTGGGTCACAATCACAATCAATTAATCAATCAATCAATATCATTTTATCGAACCAAAAAGCAAAATAATTCATAATTCTTATAACGTCTCAATCAAACAAAGGAGGTTAGGGTATTTTTAAGTAAATCTGAGCGTACCTGTGTATCCGTAATACCAGAAACTACAACTTAAAACTTGTTGGACTCGTTCCAGCCAGTCTCCAGCCGATCTATCAGCGCCAACTTATTCGTAGCAGCTAGATCGCTCTTGTACTCCACCATGTCACGAAAAAGTTCATGAAACCTTTCTGTTACTACAAACTGACGTGTAAACCGCTTATGTAATTCGTCCTAACTTTTACCTCATCGCGCCACTGCGCCGCAGTAAACTGACACTCGTCTGAATCAAATGGCGGCAGGAATATTTCACTCGCTTTCAGTTTTTTAGCTAAGCCGGCACTCGTAGAAGGTTGTTGGTTAGAAGAATTCCCAGCTCCATCAGCCATATTCTCTAGCGCCGTAGATTGGGACGTAAAATATCCATGTTCTTGTGTACCTGGCATCGCAGTAGGCTCGCAGGTTGCCCCTTGGGGTAATCCCACCGCTGCTGTCGCAGATTCAAACGGATTTGAATCCACGTGTTGGCGATGTTCGTCCGCCATCTTAATATTTCTCGGTCAGTGCGCACACCCGGCGCCGGCGACGTCTCAGGAGCAAGAGGGCGAGCTCCATCGACATTCACACTACTGACAGATTGAAATGACACAGACAATTGTCACTGTCAAACATCAATATGAAGCTCACAACATTCAGTCTAGTGTTGCTACTCGAAAAATAAAAAAATATTCATTTTCCGACATATACTATAATATTACAAATCAATGTTTAGGGTAAATTATGCAAGAGATATTTTTTTAACTTACTTTTAAATCTACGTTTTTTGGTTTCATTTCTCTTATGTCCTCAGGTAATCCGTTGAGTATGTATGGAATACGTTTCATTAGTGTCCTGTCTCCATAGTAATTAGTAACTCTGGGGACAACGAACTTACCCGAGGTCATAGCCCTTGTGGTACACCTATTATTGACCCTTGTTAATGAGTTATACTCTCGATTGCCATGGTTGTTAATTGCAATAAGGTATTTATGTTTTATAGTAACAGGTATTTTGTATTTTGTATGTTTCCGGTTCCGGTTGTCTAAGCGTAAACACGTAGTGTCGTTGTGCTCCGACTTTTGTGACTTATTCTCAAGACTTACCGTGAAATCCCGTTTAAAAAACATTCCAAAATATACATACAGTGTCAATACACGTGGTGAAATAAAGAACAGTGCGAATACAGTGCTATCAAAATACTTATCCAGTGGCAAAAATAAAGAAACTTTGGAGGTTAACTGATAAACGTCAGCTGCTTATAGGCCATAGACACACAGGTCCTCTCGGTATTGACATACCAAAACTTTTAGTAACGTAACAGCACTAAGATTCGTTCGGATATCAGATTGCGTTCCATTCCACGAGTAAACACGATGGACAACCTTCAATCATTCTTCGACCGAATGAAAATAGAAATGTCAAAACAAACTGATGACATTATGTCACGAATTGATGAGAAATTAGTCCCTTTTAGACTAGAAATGCAGGAATTAAAGTCAGAAAATGAAAAATTAAAGGAAAAGATACATAACCTCGAAAAACATAAAAGAATGAACAACTTAATTTTATATGGAGTCAAAGAAACGGAAACATCGACTGCCAGTCTAATAGAAATAATTAAGAAAAAATTCAAAGAGGATTTAAATATTGCTTTTGAAGACAGGGACGTGAACACGATTTACAGAATTGGCAAAAATAGTACAGAAAATGGTAAGGCAAGGCCAATCCTTCTGGTGCTCGTTAACCTTTGGAAGAAAAACGAAATAATTTTAAACAAAAAGAAACTCAAAAACGTTTATGTGTCAGAAGACTACCCTAAAGAAATCATCGAGACGAGGAAAAAGTTACAGTCAAAATTGGAAGAAGAACGGAAGAAAGGCAACTATGCATATATTAAATACGACAAGTTAGTTATCAAACAGGGAAAACCTGACAATACAGGACCCAAAAGGAAAATGTCGAACTCACCAAATGAAAAAGAAAACTCCCACAAACAACAACAATCGGCAATTAAAAAACACCGTCTGAATGCCTTTGATGTTATGAGGAACAGAAGTAACTCTCTGCCCTCTGCCAACTTCCCATCTGCACAGAACGCATAGGATATTGTCATCAGCCACCGGAAAAGAACAATAAACAAACATGAACCTAAAAGTAATATAAACAAAACATTCCCCAATCCGACTTGTCCTCGTGGGGAATTAGACTGCAACCCTCCACCAAGTAAAAAATCAAATACAAATATAAAAACAAAAGCTACAAAACCAACCCTAAGGATTTGCACTTACAATGTAAGAACACTTGCATCAACAGAACGGTTTCTTGAATTAACTAGTGCTCTGAATTGTATTAATTGGGACATTTTAGGGCTCGCAGAAGTTCGAAGAATTGGATGTAGAATTGATGAGTACAACGATCTCATTTTCTGCTACATTGGTGAAACTAAAGGACTATATGGAGTAGGATTTCTCATAAAGAAAAAATACAGGAACAACATTACTAACTTTATAGGAATCTCTGAAAGGGCAGCACTTTTACAACTTAAATTTGAATGCTTCTCCTTATCTATAATTCAAGCATATGCACCCACAGAAAGCTCAACAGATGAAGAAATTCAAAAGTTTTACAAAGACATAGAATATGCTCATACCTTGGCCGAAGGAAAGGTTATAGTAATGGGAGATTTTAATGCCAAAATAGGCCACCCAAAAACAGACAACTACCCGGTGATGGGAAAATATGGTTACGGCGTGTGCAATGAAAGAGGCGAACGGCTCCTAAGCTTTGCTTATGAACACAGACTGTCAATCATGAATTCCTTTTTCAAAAAGAAAGAAAATCGCAAGTGGACATGGGAATCACCTAATGGAAACACTAAAAACGAAATAGATTACATAATGATAAATAATCATAAACTTATAACTAATATTGAGGTACTTAACAGACTTAAATTTCCTTCTGACCATAGACTGCTGAGAGCTACACTACTTTTAACTAGCCCAATAAAGAGCAGAAAAACATTCACAACTCCTAATTATCTTCCCAAGACAGAAACAGAGATTAAAAACTACAACACAAAACTAAGAGAATACACAGAAAATATAGAAACAGACCATATAGATATCCAAACATACTACAGTATCCTGGAAAGAGGTATAACAGAATGTTTAAAATGCAAAAACACCACACACCCTCGCCAGCACAACATCTTCTCTGAAGTCACAGTCAAGCTTATAGAAAGACGCACAGAGCTACTACGCACAGAAAATAAAACAAAGGAAATGAAACAAGAACTCAGCAGACTATACAAAGAGACTAATAGATCGATCCGAAAGGACTAAAGTACCAAAAGAGCCTTTAAACAATTGACGACACATAAATCATGGATTCAAAAACTCGAACATAACTCACTGGAAACAAAAACAAGAAAAGATGTAATCAAACACGCAACAGACTTCTACAAAAACTTATACAAGAAGCAACATAGAACGGACTTAGAACTAGAAACAACTCATATTAATATAACAGACTGCATCAGTCCAATCGATGACTCCGAAGTTTATGCACATATAAAAAGGTTAAAAGCTGAGAAGAGTCCCGGACCAGATGGACTATGCAACGAAGCGCTCAAAATAGGAGCACCTATCTTAACTCACCATTTCACACAATTGTTTAACATGGTACTAGATGCCGAAAAAGTACCAAAAGAATGGTGTACATCAGACATAATTCTACTGTTCAAAAAAGGAAGCCCCTTAGATATAGGAAATTATAGACCCATAAGCCTATTAGCAAGTACATACAAGTTATTCTCATCCATAATTCTAAAAAGAATAGCAGACGATATTGATAAACAACAACCTAAAGAACAAGCAGGTTTCAGATCAGGCTTCAGTACAATGGACCACATACAAACACTAGAACAAATTATAGAAAAATATAGAGAATTCAATAGACCGCTGTATGTGGCCTTCATTGACTACAGCAAAACCTTCGATACAATTAGTCATTCTTCAATTTGGCACGCACTGCAACAATCAAATGTTCACTACAAATATATAAACATCTTGAAAAACATCTACACACGAAGTACAAGCAGAGTAAAATTAGAAACAAGAGGAGACGAAATAAACATAGAACGAGGAGTAAGGCAGGGCGATCCTCTATCTCCAAAGCTTTTTATAGCAGTACTTGAGATTATTTTTCAAAAACTAGACTGGAAAAACAAGGGTATATATATAAATGGACATTATGTTAACCATTTAAGGTTCGCTGATGATATCGTCATATTGGCCGAAACTGCTAAAGACCTAGGGGATATGATGCGATCGCTAGACTGCGAAAGTTCTAAAATCGGCTTAGAAATGAATGCAAACAAAACTAAGATATTAACCAATTATTGCGAAGACCCAATTACAATAAAAAACAATAATATAGAATATGTTAATCACTACATCTACTTAGGAAAACAAATATCATTTAAAACGTCGAACAATGAAGAAGAAGTTACAAGAAGAGTTAACACAACCTGGAAAAAATTCTGGGCATTAAAGGAAATCCTAAAAGGGAACTACAGACTGCACATGAAGAAGACAGTATATAATACATGTTTGTTACCCTGTTTGTTGTACGGTTGCCAAACTTGGATATTTACAAGCAAAATAAAACACAAAATCAAATGCAGCCAAACATCTATGGAAAGAAGTATGTTGAAAATCAGAAAAATACATAAAATTAAGAGTGAACACATCCGCCAAAAAACGAAACTTACCGATGCTTTGAAGCACGCATTACTATTAAAGTGGAGATGGGCCGGACATATCTCACGCTATACGGACAGGCGATGGATTATCGAAGCTACGCGATGGAAAGGACCAGAGGGGAAAAGGAGTGTTGGCAGACCAATAAAACGGTGGTCTGATGAGATAATACACATAGCAGGAAACGAATGGATGAAGTTAGGCAAGGACAGGGAGTCGTGGAAGAGGATGGAGGAGGCCTTTACCCAAACAGGGGTCCATACTTCACAACACTAACACACTAACACTAATTATAAATTACTAAATATACATGTAAACTAACACAAACTAACACATATATTTAAGGAAACCATTGTAGAAGTAAGGAATAAAAAGGCTTATTTATTATTTATTTTTAGTAACAGGTATTTTACATATTTTAAATAACTTATAGTAATCATTTTTATATTTATTTTTAGTTTTCCTATCTACAAGCAGTTTCATAAATCTAAATTGAATATCTTCTAGCTTATTAATGTATGATTTAAATGTGAGACCATAGCAATCGAAGGCATAATCCAGAATTGATTCAACCATAGTGGTGTATAATAGTTTAAGGGTACCACAGGGAATCCTATAACTTAAATAGTAAAATTTACCTAGTATCACTCTGAGCTTATTGCATATGTAATTTATATGTTCACCCCAAGACAAGTGTTCATCTACTTTCATGCCTAAATATGTTACACATTTTATCCTTTCAATCGATTTGCAACGACAGTTAACGAGGTTATCATGAATGCAATCAAATGAGTGTGTGAATATTGGGCTGGGAGCTTCTTTTAGTGGCAAATAGGGCGAGTGTATTGTCAAGAATTTAGTTTTGTCAGGATTAATTATTATGCCATTATCATGTGACCAACGAACAACAGCGTCCACATCCTCTTGTACGAGGCGACAAGTTTCCTTCAGGTCAGTACCACCGGCGCGCAGCATACACAAATCATCTGCGAACATGTGCGCGGAACAATGTAGTATGACTTCGCATAAGCTGTTTACGTACATAAGGTAGCACACCGGACCACATCCGGACCCTTGAGGCACGCCGCAACGGACCTTCTTTTCGTCACTAAAACAGTCAGCAACCTTCACCCGGAAAGAGCGTGAAGTGAGATAGTCTCTGAACCAACCATGCAGGTTCTCTCACTCCACACTCCTCTATGGCGTTTAATAGCGTTTCGATTTCTAGGGTATCGAACGCCTTTTTAAAATCAAAAAATATAGCTAACACAAATTTTTTATCATCTAGGTATCCATTTATCTCATCTGTAAAATTAGACAATAAAGTATTGGTACTTTTCCCCATTTGAAAGCCATGCTGTGATTTATTTAATATGTGATTTGTTCGTAAGTAATTCCCGAGTTGATTAACAATGCATTTTTCTATTATTTTGTCTATGCTGGATAGTAAAGCTATTGGTCTATAATTCGAATATACCTTATGATCGCCTTTTTTATATATAGGTCGAATTATAGCTTCTTTAAATTTATTCGGAAACTGATGATGCTTAACAGTTAAATTAATCAATTTCGAAATTACTGGGCTTATTTTGTCACTTAACATCTTTATATCCATCATACGTAACCGATCACTTCCAGGCGACTTCTTTGTATCCATGCTCTTTATAATTTTATCTACGCACTTAGCAGATACTGGTTGCCATCTCATACTCCTATCAGTATGTTTAACATAGCTGTTTTTGTTTAACCACTTTATATCACACGAATGCTTAATTAGTTGAATCTCCTCGTCAAAAGTAGTCGCAAATCGATTAGCTATACAATGAGTATTTCCTTGCATATTCATGTTAGACATAATTGATTTGCAGAGTTTTGTCGGGCATTTTATCGCGTGCCAGTTCTCGCATGCGCCGTAGTAACTGGGAAGGTTTTTGATCTCCCAGCTCCATCTCGTTCAATAGCTTCTGAAGTTGCTTCGTCTCCGATTCTTCATACACGGACAATAATCTGTCCTTAGCTTCTTTGTATCGCCCGGAGCTTGTTTTATTGAAAACTAATTCATGTTATGAAAAAACTTAGAGACTGCTCACCACTAGACGTACTGAAGACGGTATACTTCACTCTCTGCCAATCCGTCATTCAGTACTGCATACGCATATGGGGGAGTGCTGGAAAAAGCACCCTCATAACTTTGGAAAGAGCACAAAGAGCTCTAATTAAGGTAGCCTTAAAACTACCGTTTAAATTTCCTACAGACACATTGTATGGAAAGTTCCGTGTACTAAGGGTTCGACAGCTATTTATACTCATGGCAACTCGTGACACTCACGCCGTCATCAAAAAACGCGCCGACTACCAGGACTTACTAAGAAAACGGATCTTTAGAATTCCTTTACCAAATGCCAACTCTGAATTAGCCAGACGTTGCACTCAATACTCAAATCCTAGCACGTACAATAAGGTTAACAGAATTTGTGACCTTAGAGACTGTACTTACAATATGTGTAAAAAGAAGATAACTGCAGCCCTACTAAAACTGTCATACATCGAAACTGAAGCTCTGCTGTAGTACCTACAAAGTCACCCACACCAACAACACTATCACTCTAACACTGACACTACACACCACACACTCTCTCACCTCAAACATGCACTCATTCACACAAACCCTCACATTCACACCAAACTAGCATAAAAGTCCGATCAAGTCACCTTGTTTAAATATCATTTTCTTTATATTATGTACTCTTAAAGAACAGAAGCGTAATGGCTGATTTACATTGAGTCAGTAACTGACGTCAGTCCACTGACAAGTCAGTGCTGACCCGGCACTGCCATCGTGTAAATTGGTTTGAAGTCAGTACAGTACTACTGACGGAACACTGACACTACACTGACTTCGTGTAAATTGCACGCGTCAGCTTTCGGCGCCTACACTGACGTCAGTTACTGACTCAATGTAAATCAGCCTTAAGTATTTTTTAAAAAGAAACACCGGACAACCTGACAACTATTTAATTTGAACATTTCAGGTAAATAACAAGATGGAAATAATCGAACACTCGATAATTAACACTACAGTGCCTTAAACACGTCCATCGCATCCGAGCACCGAAGAAAGAGTGATCCGTGGCAGTGTGTTGCACCGTTGATGGCTGATTTACATTGAGTCAGTAACTGACGTCAGTCCACTGACAAGTCAGTGCTGACCCGGTACTGCCATCGTGTAAATTGATTTGAAGTCAGTACAGTACTACTGATGAAACACTGACACTACACTGACTTCGTGTAAATAGCACGCGTCAGTTTTTGGCGCCTACACTGACGTCAGTTACTGACTCAATGTAAATCAGCCTTGACGTAGCATTGCCCCTTCCACTCGTTACGTCATCGCGCCATCATGATCACGTGACTGAGAAATCCGTTAAGAGTACCTTAATTTAAGTTTCAACATCCTTAGCTCATAATTTCTTTTTCATCCCACCATCTCGGAAAGAGTACTTTTACCACATTGATTTCTGACACTTACGCGAATATTAGACATTTAAATAAAACTACTTTTACGGATTTTATCGCGGTTATATTATATCCCACCAAAAACATTAAATGTAAAAAAATGCCAAGTCTCTCGATGCAGTCTTTGCATCGTAAAAAGTTTTGAGATCTCATAGAAGCCAAGTCCTATTCAAATATTTTGTAGTTATAAATCAACATTTAGTAATTGTATCAATAGTTTTCTTTATATTATAATTATAGTGACTTGGCAATGAGCACAAATTAAAAGCTGCTTGCTGCCTGGAATTATGTGCAAATATTACTGACGAGACCAGGGATCAGATTATTTGTTATGTGTGAATCATGATGGTCACTACCGACTACATGCTCCAATACAATAATTAAGAATACCTTACGGGCCATCGCTTAAGAAAGTAAATGAATCGAGAGTACACTAAGACTGACTGCCGTTGCCGAAATTCGGTTGGGACGACATGGATAAACCAAAAGAAAATTAATTTTGTGATATTAATGTTTACGCATGCGGTGTGTGTAGCTTTCAACTCCTCCAAATATGCCGTTTTATTTGTTTCTTCTTGTGCTCATTGCCAAGTCACTATAATTATAATATAAAGAAAACTATTGATACAATTACTAAATGTTGATTTATAACTACAAAATATTTTGAATAGGACTTGGCTTCTATGAGATCTCAAAACTTTTTACGATGGAAAGACTGCATCGAGAGACTTGGCATTTTTTTACATTTAATGTTTTTGGTGGGATCTCATTTATTTTTTGTAAGTTTTTTTTTTTTTCACATTTTCACACACGGTCGGTTAGCCCCATGGTAAGTTATTAAATAACTTGTGTTATGGGTGCTAACACAACTGATAAACTACATATGTTTATACATATTGATAAATACATATTGTAACACCCAGACCACGGCCAACCAACATGCTCATCACACAAATGTCGACCGAACCGGGAATCGAACCCGGAACTCAGGTTCGGCAGTCCGGCATGGTGACCATTGCGCCATCGAGGTCGTCTAAACTATATTAAATAACACGTAAAGTTCTCCGAATATCAAATATCACTACAATATTTTTTAGTTTCGAAATGGTTTTTCATAGACAGATGGCGCTATCAAATGAAAATCAAATTATTTTGAAGTACTACTTAGACTGCGCTTTGTAACGAAACCATAGCGTGATTCAGACAGGTACAACGCCATCTATCGAGCGCGCATACAATATTTATCGCAATACAATGGAGTTTTAGCTTTATTAATTTAATATATATATAATCTTTATTTATCAGACAATACACAGTCCATTTTGTTAGTAAAAACACAACTTAAAATTATTGTTAGTAGTTAAACATAATTACACAAATGATTTATTAACTTTATGTATTAATGATAGTCTATGTATTACATTTATATTATTCTTTTCTATTCTATGTATGTATTCATCCAATTGGATAGGTACTTAAACAACGAACAAAGTTAACAATGCAGTCAAAATCCATACATAATGTTCTTGCCAAACCGCAAATATAAAATTGTTTTCTATGGCATATTATTTTTTAATGTTTTTATAATTTTTCCTTTATATGTGGCTAATGACCTATCTTGGTGTAAAATTTGAAGTTTCTAAGTCTGCTAGAAGTACCTTAGATTTTTGATGATCTGTCAGTGAATCAGTGAGTGACAAAATGGTGTAACTTTGATCGACCTGTTAGAAGGGAAAACTCCGGGAAAGTTTTAAAAACACAATTTTCACTTAATATTCTATATTAGGAAATTACTTTGTTACACTGAACTAGAACTAAAGACATATTTTGGAAATAGAACTAGCACGCTTAAGATGATGTGCTCGCGACGGGATCTAGAAGGAGACTGAGGCTAGAGAGAGCTAGCATGACTCAATGACAAAAGTGCTGATGAGGCACTTTTGTGACGAAGAGGGGTTAACTGCTGATTATAAGGGGATTTTTGTAAATTAATCATTTAAGGGTACATTGGGCAATCGTAACAGCCCCCCGATTTAGAGTAAACTATACGTTTTAAGGTGTAGTTTACGGGAAATGAGAGAATATTGGGATTATCCAATTCTAAGAGCCGGGGCCGGTATGCTTTGGGCAATTTCGATTTCGACGTCAGCTAATTCGGGGTTGTTATTGTTTCCCCTATTATTTCGATTAAAGGGATGTAATTTCTTAAGCGTGTCAGTTTTACATATTTTATATAAAAGATACAAAGTTATCAAAATTAAAGTTATAATAATTATAATGGAATAATAGTTACCATATTGGACAATATGAGGATTTACCGGTTTTTCAATAATTCTGTCTAAGTTCTTTAACATTTCAGGATTATAAGCAACAGAGTCTAAGTTTACATTTTTCAAAGAAATAGGAGGTAAATTAGGTATCATGTTATTAAAACTTAATCTATTACAACACGAGTCGTTAATTATATTTAGGTTTGTCTCAATAGGTTTTAGTAGGATATTAACATTATCCTGAGAAATCAATTGCGTGTCCTTACAATATGCTACACAACCTTGGGGTAAGTATAATATACCGCTACCACTTATGTCTATTTCAGTGAGTTGGTTTACATTATTACATTCAATATTTAATTTGGATTTTTCTGACATTACATATAACCATTTATTATTTTGCAGGGTTTGCCAGATATTAACTTGGCCATGGAAAAATTTGGTTTTACATATTTCTGGAATCGAGGTTAGTACTTTACTAATTATTTCTGTTTCACAGCAAGGGGTTGCGGCTACAGAGTAGGATATACGCACATCACAGAGGTAATGATTACTGTTTACAATTTTGCAGCCCCCTAATTCGTCAAGTTTACAATATGTTGATCTATCCTTAGTTATTGCAACATATTTGGAAGATGGAATAATGGTTGTAAAAGATACAGGGTTGTTGGCCTCGTAAGGTACTGGACAAGGTAAGTTGTGATACAATGAAAAGCGTTGTGGTTTAACTAAAGGTATTTCAAGGACGAATACTATTTGGTCCTTGCTAAAATAACTAGATATAGAAGATACATTTAAAATAATATGTACATTGTCAAGACATAGAAGAACAGGTAATTGTCTTGAATCCGAGATGAATCTGTAGTTATCCACTAACTGAGTATAAAGTTCTACAGGCGAAAGAATAGATGGATATAGAATGTTTGATTTACCAAACATGACTGAGTTCACTATATCCTCGACCTTGAATGATAAGGCTAGAAGGCTATTTTCTAGCATAGAAGTTAATTCTAAAATACGGGATCGTATTCCTAGTTCTCTAGAAATATAAGTTAGGTTTTTTATATCTTCATATAGGGCGTCGATAGCAACATTTAGTTCATGTTCATTGGATTTGATTGCTTCTAGGGTGTTGTTGTAAGACTTAAGGGTGGAGGTAGTAACAAGAATATTTTCTTTCAATATTGATGCTATTTTACTAGTATCAGTTTGAATTTCGTGAATTGCATTATCGTAGCGGATGGCATCTTCTTCATCCATAGTACCGAACAGTTTTTTGGACAAAGTTCCAATAACACCCAGAAGTGCAGATCTTTTTATTTGATGAGACATAAGATAAGAGATGGCTTCGTTATCGCGTTTAATATCTTGGAATCGAGTTAATAGAGGTAGAAAGAGATTATTACATTCTACATTATCGAGAACTTTGCTTTCCTCGCATAGTGATCTTGAATTTTCAAGTATATGATGTAAATTAGTAATATGTGGATTAATAAATGATGTTTTTAAAGGAATTACTACACTAAGATAACTATCAACTAAACTTAAGGATCCTATGGGGTCGAAGTAAATCCCAGAACTATTTGTTAAGGGTTTGACGAATTCTTGACCCGTTGAAAGTTTACTGTAAGGAAATAGAATATAATGTAAGATAATTATAATTACTATGCTTACATACTAGTTACTTAAAATAAGGGTTTTATGTAATGGACCTAGGGGCTAGTTTCACTTCATCATAGTGGTGAGTGACGTGTCGTCTATTAATTAGTAGAGTTAAAGTGTTGCGGCCATTAATTTTGACGACCTTATACGGCCCTTTCCAAACGGGTGATAGGGCTTTACGTAATCTTACGTGATTTTTCAGATAGACGTAGTCTCCTACTTTATATCGAACGGGACGAGAGTGGGCATCGTAGTATTCCTTTGATTTTTCTTTCGATTTTTGGATGTTTTCAAGGGCTTTCTCCCTTGAGAGTTTTAATCGATGGTGTAGAAATTTAATATATTCAGGGTAAGTCGTTTGGGAATTGAATTCATACACGGAGTCAGGGATAAAAGCTTTATGGCCAAAGAGCTTCTCTCATATGGGGTAAAATTAGTAGAAGCATGGACCGAAGTGTTATAAGCGAGCATAGCAGTATAAACATATTTATGCCAGTCTGTGTGGTTTTCATTAACATAAGACTTAAGATATTCTTTGAGTGTGGAATGGCTGCGTTCAAGTGCGCCTTGAGTTTGCGGGTGATAAGGAGATGACCAGATCTGTTTGATTTTTAGGAATTCACAGGTCTTCTTGAACATATCTGCGGTGAAGTTGGTTCCTTGATCTGTAAGGATTATTCTTGGAATTCCGAATAAGGAAATGAAATGTACGAGGCACTCACATGTGTCCTCCGAAGTGGCGTTTGCAATAGGATATGCGAAAGAAAATTTGGTAAAATCATCTTGCATAGTTAGGATGAACTTAAGTCTTGTTAGGCCTGCTTCCGGGAGTGGGCCTACGAGATCCATGCTAAGGCGCTCAAAAGGTTTTGTGGATGTAGTAGTTATTTGCATGGGTGCGCGGTTAGTTTGCCTAAGGGCTTTATTGGCTTGGCATTGCGAGCAGTTTTTTATATATAGCTCGATATCTGATCGCATATTTTTCCAATGGTATCTTTCTTTTATTCTATTTAACATGCGAGCCGTACCTAGATGTCCAGCGATAGGGATATCATGATTTTCCCGAAGGATTTTCTTTATTTCAGATGGAGTGGGAAATATTAACGAATTATGGTAAATATCAATAGATATATTTGAGTTATTGAAGATATAGCAAAACATATTATATATTCAAAGTCAAAGTCAAAGTCAAATCATTTATTTCATTTAGGCCTTTACAAGCACTTATGAACGTCAAAATTATAACTAAGTTTGATTCTAGTTGCCCATTCCAA
>JAWIIS010000232.1:72500-80465 GCA_033682625.1 Helicoverpa zea x Helicoverpa armigera | reverse complement strand
TGTTAACGAACGCGCCGTGCGGACACTCGGGGACGCGGATTTTTGTGATCTGTACCCTTCTGCGTGTCGTGCGCATGACGCGACGCGAGAACACATAACGACGGACGAGCGCGACGAACAACACCGAATCATCGGCTATTCAACGCACAGCGTCCACGACTCTAGTGTCCTCTGGATATGCGCGATGCAATATATGCATGCGCATAGTGGTGTGGATTATTGTTCACGTTATAACACGCGCGTCGCGAGCCAGTCGCGTCTTGCGTTTACACGTTAATGATCCTTCCGCAGGTTCCCCTACGGAAACCTTGTTACGACTTTTACTTCCTCTAAATGATCAAGTTTGGTCAACTTCCCAGCAACGCCGACGGCCGTGAAGCCACCGCGTGTCGGTCCGAAGACCTCACTAAATCATTCAATCGGTAGTAGCGACGGGCGGTGTGTACAAAGGGCAGGGACGTAATCAACGCGAGCTTATGACTCGCGCTTACTAGGAATTCCTCGTTTATGGGGGATAATTGCAACGCCCCAATCCCCAGCACGAAGGAGTTTCATGCGGGATGCCCGGGCCTCTAGGCCAGGGAGAACCATGCTCGATTCCTTTATGATTTTCCATTGGGCGCACGCGGCGCTACACTGAAGGTAGCGCTGCGTGCGGGCCAGACTCTAAGGCCAATCACAGACCTGTTATTGCTCAATCTCGTGCGGCTCGAAGCCGCCGGTCCCTCTAAGAAGAATTTTAATACGTCGCCAGTGAGTTGCGTGACAACGTGGCCACGCACACCTAAATGACGACGCCTATTTAGCAGGCTTAGAGTCTCGTTCGTTACCGGAATTAACCAGACAAATCGCTCCACCAAACTAAGAACGGCCCATGCACCACCACCCACCGAATCAGAAGAAAGAGCTGTTAATCTGTCAATCCTTCCGTGTCCGGGCCTGGTGAGATTTCCCGTGTTGAGTCATATTAAGCCGCAGCTCCACTCCTGGTGGTGCCCTTCCGTCAATTCCCTTTTAAGTTTCAGCTTTGCAAACCATACTCCCCCCGGAGTCTCAAAATCTTTGGTTTCCCGGAAGCTGCCCGCCGAGCCATTGTAGTAACGTCGGCGGATCGCTAGATGACATATTTACGGTTAGAACTAGGGCGGTATCTAATCCGCCTTCGAACCTCTAACTTTCGTTCTTGATTGATGAAAACACCTTTGGCAAATGCTTTCGCTGATGGTTCGTCTTGCGACGATCCAAGAATTTCACCTCTAACGTCGGCAATACGAATTGCCCCCCAGTTATCCCTATTAATCATTACCTCGGAGTTCTGAAAACCAACAAAATTGATCCGAGATCATATTCTATTATTCCATGCCACGAAATATTCAAGCAGCATTTTGAGCCCGCTTTGAGCACTCTAATTTGTTCAAAGTAAAATTGTCGCCCACCTCGACACTCACCGAAGAGCACCGCCGATAGGATTTTGATATTGAACCGGCGTATTACCGCCGCGTCACCGACGATATGCTCCGCAGACCGTGTCAGTATCACCGCGGATGCGGTGCACCGACAGCGCGGCGGCACAAATGCAACTACGAGCTTTTTAACCGCAACAATTTTAGTATACGCTATTGGAGCTGGAATTACCGCGGCTGCTGGCACCAGACTTGCCCTCCAATTGCTTCCTCGTTAAAATATTTAAAGTGTACTCCATTCCCGATTACGAGGCCTCGTAAGAGTCCCGTATCGTTATTTTTCCGTCACTACCTCCCCGTGCCGGGAGTGGGTAATTTGCGCAGCCTGCTGCCTTCCTTGATGTGGTAGCCGTTTCTCAGGCTCCCTCTCCGGAATCGAACCCTGATTCCCCGTTACCCGTGACAACCATGGTAGTCGCAGAAAACTACCATCGAAAGTTGATAGGCAGACATTTGAAAGATGCGTCGCCGGTACTGGACCATGCGATCGGCAAAAGTTATCCAGATTCTTCAAAATTAACCGACTTCGGACGCGAGGCCCTCCGTCGATTGGTTTGTTTGATCTAACTAAAAGCACTCATCCCTTCACTGGTCAGAGTTCTGATTGCATGTATTAGCTCTAGAATTACCACAGTATCCAAGTAAACTGAGTAAGATCTAAGGACAAAAACTGATATATTGAGCCATTCGCGGTATCGCCTTAATACGGCCTTGCAACTGAGACATGCATGGCTTAATCTTTGAGACAAGCATATAACTACTGGCAGGATCAACCCAGGGAGCTTCTTTTGTTTTATAAGGAAAACCCATATAACCGCGCGCGCGCACCGACGACGGCGTCCCGCCGGCTGCGCGCGCGCACGATCTAGGTTCTCCCTCGTCCCGGGCGTTCGCGATCGTTACAAATACGCCGAACGGCACCGGGCGAGCTCTGAAATGTTTTTTTACGTGTGTACCCGATGGAACACAACACGACAACAATGTTGAGTGCTTGCGCGCCCACCTGTTCACAAGCGCGCTCGTACGTCTGAAACGGGTAATGTCTCACACTCGTTAACAGACGCATACTCGCACGACGAGGGCGTTGACGCCCCGATGATGAACGTTCGTAAACAGAGACTGAATGTTCACGTGTGTAAAAATCTGTTGACACGATCGCGAGACATCCATGCACCGATTACGCCCGGGATTCTATAGAGCGCCTCACATATAACTTTTATATTGTTCGAATCGGACGCGAAGCACACTGTTGACACGCGTCCGAGCGTCTGGTACAGTGTACTGTCGCGTCTCATCATGACAAATAATTAATACGACCGTTCTCGTCCGGACACGCATAAAACACGATCACGTCGGTCGACACAGTTCATTTATAATATATAATTATATTAATATTGTATATTAACTAACTACCACTACTACTACTACTACTACTACTACACACACGCCACGCACCAACGACAACTACATAAACGACGAAGTCTTCGTCGGCGTCGAACATCGCGCCCAAATACATTATTGCCATTATACATAACACTGGAAAGGTGTACAAACTAGAGGATATACAAACAAGTATACATCAACCAGATGAGCACACACAACTTGTGTATATATAAAATACAACATGTAGAAGAGCGCTCCTGCCCCGTCGCCGCACCGTCGTAGTTCGTCGTCGTCGCCGTCCGTCGTAGCAAGTAGCGCGTTTTTGCACGTCGAAGCGAATGCGCCTGCGCGGATCGTTTGTTACAACGACCGAACTGACGCTTCGCTTGACAATAGTGTGTCGCTGAGAATCCACACTATCGGTAGAGACGATCGAATCTAGTGTCATGTCATGTCATAAATGTCAATGTCAATGTCATGTGAGGTGCACCCTGTGTCATCCTGAGCCTACCCTACCCTACCCTCCCCCTCCGTCCGTCACACCCCTAACCTATCCCCCCCCCCCTCCCCCCCTCCCCACGGTATTTTTTTTTTTTAAATCTCAAAACTTTCTCTATGACGGGATACGAGGGTGTGGGGAGGTGAGGGGAGATGAGTGGACGTGGGGGTGGGAGGTGAGGGGAGGGAAGGGGGGTGGGGTGGGGGGGGGGGGAGTATGTGGGAGGTATTGGGTTGTGTACCAAAAAAAATGTATTATATTACTGTGTCTCTGTCGCCCCTCCCCCCGTGGACCACCCCCCCACCCCCCCCCCCCCCCCCCCACCCGGTCCCCTTAAAAAAGGGACTTAAAAAAATTAATACTATAATCTGGGACGCGGCCAGTTCGTCGTAAGCTGAGTGATAGTTGTGATTTATTGTAGACATTTTGACATATATGTATGTATTATTTGCTTGTCAAATCGATGGTTCATTACTGTCATAATGTCATATTTTTGTTGACAAGTCGCTATACTATACATACCTATATAAATTGTCGAGCCCTGCATACTGAAATCAAATAAAAGTCATTGATAAATAAATACAAATTATCACAAGAAATAATATATAAAGTAATACCTACCTTAGATTTTTAAATTTTAGTAAATTATGTAACTATTGACTATTTAGTATAGTGACTATAATTGTGTATGCAATATGATTACTATGTTAAAAAGAATATTCGACAATAATTGGTTCTGAGCGTTGATAGCCTGAAACACATGACATGTTTCACAATAAACCCAGTTCGGGTGGTCCCTATGTTTTTTTTTTTTTTAATTGGATCAGTTTTAATATGGGTTATTCGTTGCCTGTATGTGTATCTGTATTATAAATGAATGATACCTATATAATAAATAATATTGAAATAACAAGTGTTCACGTACATATTATGTTTTAGTGAACAGATCAATATAATAATGTGTATGTAGGTACCTACCTTTCACGATATCACCACCGGTTATCGGGATGGCGGTGAAACGGTAGACACGGCACACGCTTTCAACGTCACATAGATCCCATGGCGAGTTGGCAGAGTCCGTTTGTAGTTAAGTAGGTAATTTTCCTCCAACTTGAATGTATGTACGTATATACCCTATAACAATAATAATGGTATTGTTTATTTATTTTATTATGTTAATTAAATTGTAATAACTATGTAAGTGGTTATATTTTATTTTGCTTATAGAAAAGAGAAGAGAAATTATACTTTAAGTTTATAGCGCCCCGTTCGTGTATAAAACCTAGAACAAAAAAAAAAAAAAAAAAAAACTCAAACTGTACACACATACAGTACACAACATATTGTGTGTGTGTGTGTGTGTGTGTGTAACAGACGCAAAACATCGTCCTCGGACGAATCACCTGGCCGTAGGGCTGAGTCTCAACAGATCGCAGCACGCGCTGCTCTACCGAGCACAACACCCCGCCAGGAACGGAAGTCGTCTACAGGACTATTCCGAGCCCCGACATCGAACTGAGGTAAATTCGGACATTCGGAGCACGTGATGCACGCGTTAAGCGGACAGCAATCGATCTCCGCGATCCAAATGGGCTTCGACGTCGCACCTCACGTGGTGAAGCGCGACTAGTAAAGTCACATTGTTTAGAGCCTCCCGACTCTCGGGGCCTCCACAGTGAGCATATCCCTTGCCGGATTCGGCTAGGCTGGCTTCGGCCTTAGAGGCGTTCAGGCATAATCCCGCGGATGGTAGCTTCGCACCACCGGCCGCTCGGCCGAGTGCATGAACCAAATGTCCCGAAACTGCGGTTTCCTCTCGTACTGAGCAGTATTACTATCGCAACGACAAGCCATCAGTAGGGTAAAACTAACCCTGTCTCACGACGGACTAAACCCAGCTCACGTTCCCTTTTGATGGGTGAACAATCCAACGCTTGGCGAATTTTGCTTCGCAATGATAGGAAGAGCCGACATCGAAGGATCAAAAAGCAACGTCGCTATGAACGCTTGGCTGCCACAAGCCAGTTATCCCTGTGGTAACTTTTCTGGCACCTCTTGCTAAAAAACTCTTTATACTAAAGGATCGATAGGCCGTGCTTTCGCAAGTCCCCTATGCGTACTGAAACATCTGGATCAAGCCAGCTTTTGCCCTTTTGCTCCACGCGAGGTTTCTGTCCTCGCTGAGCTGGCCTTAGGACACCTGCGTTATTCTTTGACAGATGTACCGCCCCAGTCAAACTACCCCGCCCTGGCAGTGTCCTCGAACCGGATCACGCGGGAGTTTGTACGGCGACGAGCGTTGCCGCCACGTCGCCACTCTGCACGCTTGGAACGAAACACCGTGCGCCCCGCCGATATTATCGACCGCGCACCGCTTCCGCCCAACCCGAGTAAGTAATGAAACAATGAAAGTAGTGGTTTTTCAGCGACGATCGCGCGAACGATCTCCCACTTATGCTACACCTCTCATGTCTCCTTACAATGCCAGACTAGAGTCAAGCTCAACAGGGTCTTCTTTCCCCGCTGATTCTCCCAAGCCCGTTCCCCTTGGCTGTGGTTTCGCTAGATAGTAGATAGGGACATATTCCCACCACCCTCCGCTGTAGGTCCTGCCCGCCTTGCGGCATACGGACCTGGAGACACTCCTGGTAACTGTGTTGCTAGGATTGTATTTTTTTAGCGTACTCTACCAGGAAGTGCTTTGTAAACTCCAAATTCTATTGTCCTGTCCCTTCTCTGTCACTTCTCCCTTTCTGGGGCGTGCCTACACCACATTACAGTACTGCGCGTCCGAGCTGCTCGGTTTCCTTGCCTTCAGTTCTGGTCTTCCAGCTCTTTCCTCCTTTTGTGCCACTTGTGAGCAAAGGTTTTCAGTCTCCGAAATCCTTCAGCACTTGCTACGAGTTCTCTGTGATAAATCGGTCCAGCTTCCTCCCTGTTCCAGTCTGCCAACATTTCCGTTCTCTCTTCGACGTACAGAGTGCAATCCCACAGGACATGATCCCGAGTTTTCATCCGCCTGCCCACAATAGCATTTAGCAGTGTCGCACTAACGACATTGCGTGTAGGCGGCTCCTGAAGCTCCCGTGTCCCGTTAGAATCTGTGACGTCACATATTCTGGTTCCACCCAACCGTACGATAGTCGGTCCATAACGTCCTGGAAAGAATAAATACAACTCCCTACCGTTAAGTGAATGTTGCCATCGTTCCTGCCATGAGCAATAACCTCCACCCTAACGTTTCTAATTGCCACCCGACGCTCCCTACTGGCCAATGCAAGAACACTCCTGCGCGATTAGTCCCGCCCTACAGACCTCCAGGTCGGCCGGAAGTACGCCGCCAGCACAGGTAACGCTGCGGTGCTGACACGACCTGTAAGCCTTTGACAATAAAATGAGTGCTGGGCGTTGCGTACGGAGCAGCGCACTCGCACTGCAAATCTTTGTGTACTCCGCCACCATACGGCCGCAGCATAAGTAAGAATTGCCACATAAGTCCTGAAAACAGGACCTCGTAGGCCCGATACCTGATGCCCCCAGGAAGAAGCGGATACTCTCGACATCTTCCCGAATGCGTTCACAGCCCGTGGCCGGCCAATTCGCATGCGGCACGTAGGAGCCTGCTTCATCTATTACAACGCCAGCAACTTGGCCTGTGCAACGTTTGTGCGATTGAGGCGCCGTCATGCGTAACTGTGGGGGGGACGTTTAAATTTCCCCTTCAAGGTGAGGGTCTGCGACTTTGCAGCTGAAAAAGATAGACGGTTCCGAGTCCCCAGGCGGACACCATCTCGAGCGACGTGTGCGCATTGCGCTCGATCGCCGCCCGATTCGGCGCCCTCGATCATAACAGTTATATCGTCCGCGTAAGCGACTACCGTAACGCCCGCCGGCAGCGGCAGCCCTGAGGATGTCATCGAGCAGGAGATTCCAGAGTGTTGGCCCTAATCCTGACCCCTGAGGGCAGCCCATAGTGGACCGCTTCCACACCGCCTGGTCACCCATGAATAGTCCGAACGCGCCTATCTGTGAAGTAGCTCACCAAGATCTTGTAAATGTTTGGCGGACATCCGCCCTGTTTTGCCTTCGTCAGGACCATGGGCCACCATGCGTTGTCAAATGCCCCCCGAGATGTCTAGCAGTATAACCTGAACGTATTTTCCGAAGAGTTTGCCACCCGTTCCTGAATCGCGTTCAACGCCGTGACCGTTGACTTACCCCTCGTGAATCCGTGTTGTGATTCCGAAATACCGCGGTATAAGCAGGGAGCGCACGCAATTATTAGGCGTTCCAGTATCTTGCCCAAAATCGGGAGAAGTGTAACCGGTCCTATACGCTTTGGGATCCGAGAGCGGCCGATCATTACCCTTGGCAGGACACGACCAACTTGCCTATCTTCCAGATATCAGGAAACCACACCCTCACTCAGTAGATAGGGACAGTGGGAATCTCGTTAATCCATTCATGCGCGTCACTAATTAGATGACGAGGCATTTGGCTACCTTAAGAGAGTCATAGTTACTCCCCGCCGTTTACCCGCGCTTGCTTGAATTTCTTCACGTTGACATCAGAGCACTGGGCAGAAATCACATTGCGTCAACACCCGCGAGGGCCCATCGC
>JAWIIS010000232.1:65000-70000 GCA_033682625.1 Helicoverpa zea x Helicoverpa armigera | reverse complement strand
GGCTTCATTCCTGTTCGCTCGCCGCTACTAAGGAAATCCTGGTTAGTTTCTTTTCCTCCGCTTACTAATATGCTTAAATTCGGCGGGTGATCCTCCCTGAATCTGAGGCCAACGATAAAAAAATGAGGCAGACGCGATATCCGTCAGCGTTACGACGACGCAATCGAACTGCGTACCGTGCGTGAACACGAACGAGAACGACGGACGGCGTCGATGCGCTCTTCGGACGTCGAGTCCGCCTACTAATGGCGTTGCACTCGCAAGTGAGTTTGCATTCGCTGGCGTCTCACGCTTTACGGACGACACAAGATAAACACGGCTACACGCATCGCAACCCCCTCTGGTATTGTAACACACCGAAGAGTCGCGAACGAGCGTGAAGTATACACCTACTTACGTAGGTATACACACTCACGTACGCCGCTACCTTTGTGCGTCCGCGCACGCGTACACGCGCGCACGCCTTTTTTAAGGGCGGCGCGCGAGCACACAGGCGCGTTCGACACGAATGCATACACGCAATACAACAACCGTACTATATTTGAACGGACAACGCCGACGAGCACCCACCGCAAACGCGGTGCGCGCCCGTTGACGCAGAACCGTCATGTGCGCCGCCGCGCGACACACACGAGTGTTAATCGTGTGCGCGCGCGCTCGCGCAATGTGGCATTGTTGTTTTTATACAGCCGGCCCTCAGACAGGAGTGGTCCTGGATGTGTCTCCACGGACCGCAATGTGCGTTCGAAATGTCGATGTTCAAATGTGTCCTGCAGTTCACACTATGACGCGCAGTTAACTGCGTTCTTCATCGACCCGCGAGCCAAGTGATCCACCGTCCAGGGTAATAGTTTTAAATTACCGCTGTTCGCGTAATCTAGTGTTAACATGATATAGACTTGTGTGTGTGTTGTATTTTATATACATGTGTGTATGTATGTATAAAAAAAGAAAATGATATTATCCCACCGCGTTGCAAGGGACATGCGTTTGATTGTTAACGAACGCGCCGTGCGGACACTCGGGGACGCGGATTTTTGTGATCTGTACCCTTCTGCGTGTCGTGCGCATGACGCGACGCGAGAAACACATAACGACGGACGAGCGCGACGAACAACACCGAATCATCGGCTATTCAACGCACAGCGTCCACGACTCTAGTGTCCTCTGGATATGCGCGATGCAATATATGCATGCGCATAGTGGTGTGGATTATTGTTCACGTTATAACACGCGCGTCGCGAGCCAGTCGCCGTCTTGCGTTTACCACGTTAATGATCCTTCCGCAGGTTCCCCTACGGAAACCTTGTTACGACTTTTTACTTCCTCTAAATGATCAAGTTTGGTCAACTTCCCAGCAACGCCGACGGCCGTGAAGCCACCGCGTGTCGGTCCGAAGACCTCACTAAATCATTCAATCGGTAGTAGCGACGGGCGGTGTGTACAAAGGGCAGGGGACGTAATCAACGCGAGCTTATGACTCGCGCTTACTAGGAATTCCTCGTTTATGGGGGATAATTGCAAACCCCAATCCCCAGCACGAAGGAGTTTCAGCGGGTTGCCCGGGCCTCTAGGCCAGGGAGAACATGCTGATTCCTTCAGTGTAGCGCGCGTGCGGCCCAGGACATCTAAGGGCATCACAGACCTGTTATTGCTCAATCTCGTGCGGCTCGAAGCCGCCGGTCCTCTAAGAAGAATTTTAATACGTCGCCAGTGAGTTGCGTGACACGTGGCCACGCACACCTAAATGACGACGCCTATTTAGCAGGCTAGAGTCTCGTTCGTTACCGGAATTAACCAGACAAATCGCTCCACCAACTAAGAACGGCCATGCACCACCACCCACCGAATCAAGAAAGAGCTGTTAATCTGTCAATCCTTCCGGTGTCCGGGCCTGGTGAGATTTCCCGTGTTGAGTCAAATTAAGCCGCAGGCTCCACTCCCTGGTGGTGCCCTTCCGTCAATTCCTTTAAGTTTCAGCTTTGCAAACCATACTCCCCCCGGAGTCCAAAATCTTTGGTTTCCCGGAAGCTGCCCGCCGAGCCATTGTAGTAACGTCGGCGGATCGCTAGATGACATATTTACGGTTAGAACTAGGGCGGTATCTAATCGCCTTCGAACCTCTAACTTTCGTTCTTGATTGATGAAAACACCTTTGGCAAATGCTTTCGCTGATGTTCGTCTTGCGACGATCCAAGAATTTCACCTCTAACGTCGCAATACGAATGCCCCCAGTTATCCCTATTAATCATTACCTCGGAGTTCTGAAAACCAACAAAATAGAACCGAGATCATATTCTATTATTCCATGCACGAAATATTCAAGCAGCATTTTGAGCCCGCTTTGAGCACTCTAATTTGTTCAAAGTAAAATTGTCGGCCCACCTCGACACTCACCGAAGAGCACCGCGATAGGATTTTGATATTGAACCGGCGTATTACCGCCGGCTCACCGACGATATGCTCCGCAGACGTGTCAGTATCACCGCGGATGCGGTGCACCGACAGCGCGGCGCACAAATGCAACTACGAGCTTTTTAACCGCAACAATTTTAGTATACGCTATTGGAGCTGGAATTACCGCGGCTGCTGGCACCAGACTTGCCCTCCAATTGTTCCTCGTTAAAATATTTAAAGTGTACTCATTCCGATTACGAGGCCTCGTAAGAGTCCCGTATCGTTATTTTTTCGTCACTACCTCCCCGTGCCGGGAGTGGGTAATTTGCGCGCCTGCTGCCTTCCTTGGATGTGGTAGCCGTTTCTCAGGCTCCCTCTCCGGAATCGAACCCTGATTCCCCGTTACCCGTGACAACCATGGTAGTCGCAGAAACTACCATCGAAAGTTGATAAGGCAGACATTTGAAAGATGCGTCGCCGGTACTGGACCATGCGATCGGCAAAAGTTATCCAGATTCATCAAAATTAACGACTTCGGACGCGAGGCCCTCCGTCGATTGGTTTGATCTAATAAAAGCACTCATCCCATCACTGGTCAGAGTTCTGATTGCATGTATTAGCTCTAGAATTACCACAGTTATCCAAGTAACTGAGTAAGATCTAAGGAACCAAAACTGATATATTGAGCCATTCGCGGTATCGCCCTTAATACGGCTTGCACTGAGACATGCATGGCTTAATCTTTGAGACAAGCATATAACTACTGGCAGGATCAACCAGGGAGCTTCTTTTGTTTATAAGGAAAAACCCTATAACCGCGCGCGCGCACCGACGACGCGTCCGCCGGCTGCGCGCGCGCACGATCTAGGTTCTCCCTCGTCCCGGGCGTTCGCGATCGTTACAATACGCGAACGGCACGGGCGAGCTCTAGAAATGTTTTTTACGTGTGTACCCGATGGAACACAACACGACAACAATGTTGAGTGCTGCGCGCCACCTGTTCACAAGCGCGCTCGTACGTCTGAACGGGTAATGTCTCAACTCGTTACAGACGCAACTCGCACGACGAGGGCGTTGACGCCCCGATGATGAACGTTCGTAACGAGACTGAATGTTCACGTGTGTAAAATCTGTTGACACGATCGCGAGACATCCATGCACGATTACGCCCGGATTCTATAGAGCGCCTCACATATAACTTTTATATTGTTCGAATCGACGCGAAGCACACTGTTGACACGCGTCGAGCGTCTGGTACAGTGTACTGTCGCGTCTCATCATGACAAATAATTAATACGACCGTTCTCGTCCGGACACGCATAAAACACGATCCGTCGGTCGACACAGTTCATTTATAATATATAATTATATTAATATTGTATATTAACTAACTACCACTACTACAACTACTACTACTACTACACACACGCCACGCACCAACGACAACTACATAAACGACGAAGTCTTCGTCGGCGTCGAACATCGCGCCCAAATACATTATTGCATTATAACATAACACTGGAAAGGTGTACAAACTAGAGGATATACAAACAAGTATACATCAACCAGATGAGCACACACAACTTGTGTATATTATAAAATACAACATGTAGAAGAGCGCTCTGCCCCCGTCGCCGCACCGTCGTCGTTCGTCGTCGTCGCCCGTCGTCGTAGCAAGTAGCGCGTTTTGCACGTCGAAGCGAATGCGCCTGCGCGGATCGTTTGTTACAACGAACCGAACTGACGCTTCGCTTGACAATAGTGTGTCGCTGAGAATCCACACTATCGGTAGAGACCGATCGAATCTAGTGTCATGTCATGTCATAAATGTCAATGTCAATGTCATGTGAGGTGCACCCTGTGTCATCCTGAGCCTACCCTACCCTACCCTCCCCTCCGTCCGTCACACCCCTAACCTATCCACCCCCCCCTCCCCCCTCCCCACGGTTATTTTTTTTTTTAAATCTCATACCTTTCTCTATGACGGGATACGAGGGGTGTGGGGAGGTGAGGGGAGATGAGTGGACGTGGGGGTGGGGAGGTAGAGGGGAGGGAAGGGGGGTGGGGTGGGGGGGGGGGAGTAATGTGGGAGGTATTGGGTTGTGTACCAAAAAAAAATGTATTATATTACTGTGTCTCTGTCGCCCCTCCCCCCGTGACCACCCCCCCACCCCCCCCCCCCCCCACCCGGTCCCCTTAAAAAAGGGACTTAAAAAATTAATACTATAATCTGGACGCGGCCAGTTCGTCGTAAGCTGAGTGATAGTTGTGATTTATTGTAGACATTTTGACATATATGTATGTATTATTTGCTTGTCAAATCGATGGTTCATTACTGTCATAATGTCATATTTTTGTTGACAAGTCGCTATACTATACATACCTATATAAATTGTCGAGCCCTGCATACTGAAATCAAAATAAAAGTCATTGATAAATAAATACAAATTATCACAAGAAATAATATATAAAGTAATACCTACCTTAGATTTTTAATTTTAGTAAATTATGTAACTATTGACTATTTAGTATAGTGACTATAATTGTGTATGCAATATGATTACTATGTTAAAAAGAATATTCGACAATAATTGTTCTGAGCG
>JAWIIS010000232.1:57500-62500 GCA_033682625.1 Helicoverpa zea x Helicoverpa armigera | reverse complement strand
CTCGAACGCTCAGGCAGAAAAGAAAACTCTTCCCGGACCTCTCGGCGGCGTCTTCACGCCCAGACCCTTCTGCGCTCTCCGCCGCGCACGTCCTACTCGTTACGGCTTAATGACGTCACAAAGAACGTCGCACATGCCCGTAACGGTAGTGTATAGGCAAAACGCTTCAGCGCCATCCATTTTCAGGGCTGGTTGCTTCGGCAGGTGAGTCGTTGCACACTCCTTAGCGGATTCCGACTTCCATGGCCACCGTCCTGCTGTCATGAGCGACCAACGCCTTTCATGGTGTCCCATGAGCGTTTTTTTAGGCGCCTTAACACTACGTTTGGTTCATCCCACAGCGCCAGTTCTGCTTACCCAAAATTGGCCCACTTGGCACCGTCATCAGATCTCCGGCTTCATCGTTCGAGTAAGCCGGAGTACTCACCCATTTAAAGTTTGAGAATAGGTTGAGGTCGTTTCGGCCCCAATGCCTCTAATCATTCGCTTTACCGGATGAGACTGTTCAAATCGACGCCAGCTATCCTGAGGGAAACTTCGGACGGAACCAGCTACTAGATGGTTCGATTAGTCTTTCGCCCCTATAACCCAGTTCCGACGATCGATTTGCACGTCAGAATCGCTACGGTCCTCCATCAGGGTTTCCCCTGACTTCGACCTGACCAGGCATAGTTCACCATCTTTCGGGTCCCAGCATTTATGCTCAGAGCGCGCCTGCATTCACGGATTGGAAACGAGACGCCTCGGGAGTGCGAGAGATCGACCTAGATCGACGCTCCATCCTCCCTGAGCGCGCGGCAAGCGCGCGCCTTCACTTTCGTTGCGCCTTTCAGTTTAATTATCTCAATGACTCGCATACATGCTAGACTCCTTGGTCCGTGTTTCAAGACGGGTCCTGCGAGTGCCCGAAACTGAATCATCGCAGACAGAGACGCGCACAGTCCGAGACAGCACGGCGGCGACAGCAGACGCGCCGCACCTACGTCCGCACTGAGGCGTAGACGTTGGATACGACGTTGACTTGCGTCGGGCCGGACGCGTCATAAACGCGTGCGCGATTCGTCAGAACTACCGTCCGACGGCCGGTCGGCCACCGTCGCGGTCCCATCACCCCCGTGAAGGGGCAACGGGGCTCCCGTACGGCGCTTAGACCGACATCGAACGGGTCGCGATGTATTTACTAAGAGAGAAGTGCACGCCGTCCGCGGACGTCGACGGACGCGACCCGTGCCTACCGATCGAAACCGGCGACATCGAGGCGCGCGTCCGTACGCCGAGGAATGACGATGAATCTCTCCGTTCGTTCATTCGAGTTTCGCAGGTTTACCCCTGAACGGTTTCACGTACTCTTGAACTCTCTCTTCAAAGTTCTTTTCAACTTTCCCTCACGGTACTTGTTCGCTATCGGTCTCGCGGTAATATTTAGCCTTAGATGGAGTTTACCACCCACTTAGGGCTGCACTCTCAAGCAACCCGACTCTAAGGAGAGTCCCTCTCGCCACGGTCCTCCGTCGCTACGGGCCTGGCACCCTCTGCGGGAAAACGGCCCCGTTCAAGACGAACTTGGACAGGAGCGACCGCGACGAGAAAGCGGAACCTCCCGAACACCACATCTCCCGCCGCCTGAACAACGGCGGGATTCAGTGCTGGGCTTCATTCCTGTTCGCTCGCCGCTACTAAGGAAATCCTGGTTAGTTTCTTTTCCTCCGCTTACTAATATGCTTAAATTCGGCGGGTGATCCTCCCTGATCTGAGGCCAACGATAAAAAAATGAGGCAGACGCGATATCCGTCAGCGTTACGACGACGCAATCGAACTGCGTACCGTGCGTGAACACGAACGAGAACGACGACGGCGTCGATGCGCTCTTCGGACGTCGAGTCCGCCTACTAATGGCGTTGCACTCGCAAGTGAGTTTGCATTCGCTGGCGTCTCACGCTTTACGGACGACACAAGATAAACACGGCTACACGCATCGCAACCCCCTCTGGTATTGTAACACACCGAAGAGTCGCGAACGAGCGTGAAGTATACACCTACTTACGTAGGTATACACACTCACGTACGCCGCTACCTTTGTGCGTCCGCGCACGCGTACACGCGCGCACGCCTTTTTTAAGGGCGGCGCGCGAGCACACAGCGCGTTCGACACGAATGCATACACGCAATACAACAACCGTACTATATTTGAACGGACAACGCCGACGAGCACCCACCGCAAACGCGGTGCGCGCCCGTTGACGCAGAACCGTCATGTGCGCCGCCGCGCGACACACACGAGTGTTAATCGTGTGCGCGCGCGCTCGCGCAATGTGGCATTGTTGTTTTATACAGCCGGCCCTCAGACAGGAGTGGTCCTGGATGTGTCTCCACGGACCGCAATGTGCGTTCGAAATGTCGATGTTCAAATGTGTCCTGCAGTTCACACTATGACGCGCAGTTAACTGCGTTCTTCATCGACCCGCGAGCCAAGTGATCCACCGTCCAGGGTAATAGTTTTAAATTACCGCTGTTCGCGTAATCTAGTGTTACATGATATAGACTTGTGTGTGTGTTGTATTTTATATACATGTGTGTATGTATGTATAAAAAAGAAAATGATATTATCCCACCGCGTTGCAAGGGACATGCGTTTGATTGTTAACGAACGCGCCGTGCGGACACTCGGGGACGCGGATTTTTGTGATCTGTACCCTTCTGCGTGTCGTGCGCATGACGCGACGCGAGAACACATAACGACGGACGAGCGCGACGAACAACACCGAATCATCGGCTATTCAACGCACAGCGTCCACGACTCTAGTGTCCTCTGGATATGCGCGATGCAATATATGCATGCGCATAGTGGTGTGGATTATTGTTCACGTTATAACACGCGCGTCGCGAGCCAGTCGCGTCTTGCGTTTACACGTTAATGATCCTTCCGCAGGTTCCCCTACGGAAACCTTGTTACGACTTTTACTTCCTCTAAATGATCAAGTTTGGTCAACTTCCCAGCAACGCCGACGGCCGTGAAGCCACCGCGTGTCGGTCCGAAGACCTCACTAAATCATTCAATCGGTAGTAGCGACGGGCGGTGTGTACAAAGGGCAGGGACGTAATCAACGCGAGCTTATGACTCGCGCTTACTAGGAATTCCTCGTTTATTGGGGATAATTGCAAACCCCAATCCCCAGCACGAAGGAGTTTCAGCGGGTTGCCCGGGCCTCTAGGCCAGGGAGAACATGCTGATTCCTTCAGTGTAGCGCGCGTGCGGCCCAGGACATCTAAGGGCATCACAGACCTGTTATTGCTCAATCTCGTGCGGCTCGAAGCCGCCGGTCCCTCTAAGAAGAATTTTAATACGTCGCCAGTGAGTTGCGTGACACGTGGCCACGCACACCTAAATGACGACGCCTATTTAGCAGGCTAGAGTCTCGTTCGTTACCGGAATTAACCAGACAAATCGCTCCACCAACTAAGAACGGCCATGCACCACCACCCACCGAATCAAGAAAGAGCTGTTAATCTGTCAATCCTTCCGGTGTCCGGGCCTGGTGAGATTTCCCGTGTTGAGTCAAATTAAGCCGCAGGCTCCACTCCTGGTGGTGCCCTTCCGTCAATTCCTTTAAGTTTCAGCTTTGCAACCATACTCCCCCCGGAGTCCAAAATCTTTGGTTTCCCGGAAGCTGCCCGCCGAGCCATTGTAGTAACGTCGGCGGATCGCTAGATGACATATTTACGGTTAGAACTAGGGCGGTATCTAATCGCCTTCGAACCTCTAACTTTCGTTCTTGATTGATGAAAACACCTTTGGCAAATGCTTTCGCTGATGTTCGTCTTGCGACGATCCAAGAATTTCACCTCTAACGTCGCAATACGAATGCCCCCAGTTATCCCTATTAATCATTACCTCGGAGTTCTGAAAACCAACAAAATAGAACCGAGATCATATTCTATTATTCCATGCACGAAATATTCAAGCAGCATTTTGAGCCCGCTTTGAGCACTCTAATTTGTTCAAAGTAAAATTGTCGGCCCACCTCGACACTCACCGAAGAGCACCGCGATAGGATTTTGATATTGAACCGGCGTATTACCGCCGGCTCACCGACGATATGCTCCGCAGACGTGTCAGTATCACCGCGGATGCGGTGCACCGACAGCGCGGCGCACAAATGCAACTACGAGCTTTTTAACCGCAACAATTTTAGTATACGCTATTGGAGCTGGAATTACCGCGGCTGCTGGCACCAGACTTGCCCTCCAATTGTTCCTCGTTAAAATATTTAAAGTGTACTCATTCCGATTACGAGGGCCTCGTAAGAGTCCCGTATCGTTATTTTTCGTCACTACCTCCCCGTGCCGGGAGTGGGTAATTTGCGCGCCTGCTGCCTTCCTTGGATGTGGTAGCCGTTTCTCAGGCTCCCTCTCCGGAATCGAACCCTGATTCCCCGTTACCCGTGACAACCATGGTAGTCGCAGAAACTACCATCGAAAGTTGATAAGGCAGACATTTGAAAGATGCGTCGCCGGTACTGGACCATGCGATCGGCAAAGTTATCCAGATCATCAAAATTAACGACTTCGGACGCGAGGCCCTCCGTCGATTGGTTTTGATCTAATAAAAGCACTCATCCCATCACTGGTCAGAGTTCTGATTGCATGTATTAGCTCTAGAATTACCACAGTTATCCAAGTAACTGAGTAAGATCTAAGGAACCAAAACTGATATATTGAGCCATTCGCGGTATCGCCTTAATACGGCTTGCACTGAGACATGCATGGCTTAATCTTTGAGACAAGCATATAACTACTGGCAGGATCAACCAGGGAGCTTCTTTTGTTTATAAGGAAAAACCCTATAACCGCGCGCGCGCACCGACGACGGCGTCCGCCGGCTGCGCGCGCGCACGATCTAGGTTCTCCCTCGTCCCGGGCGTTCGCGATCGTTACAATACGCGAACGGCACCGGGCGAGCTCTGAAATGTTTTTTACGTGTGTACCCGATGGAACACAAC
>JAWIIS010000232.1:40000-50000 GCA_033682625.1 Helicoverpa zea x Helicoverpa armigera | reverse complement strand
CACTAAATCATTCAATCGGTAGTAGCGACGGGCGGTGTGTACAAAGGGCAGGGACGTAATCAACGCGAGCTTATGACTCGCGCTTACTAGGAATTCCTCGTTTATGGGGGATAATTGCAAACCCCAATCCCCAGCACGAAGGAGTTTCAGCGGGTTGCCCGGGCCTCTAGGCCAGGGAGAACATGCTGATTCCTTCAGTGTAGCGCGCGTGCGGCCCAGGACATCTAAGGGCATCACAGACCTGTTATTGCTCAATCTCGTGCGGCTCGAAGCCGCCGGTCCCTCTAAGAAGAATTTTAATACGTCGCCAGTGAGTTGCGTGACACGTGGCCACGCACACCTAAATGACGACGCCTATTTAGCAGGCTAGAGTCTCGTTCGTTACCGGAATTAACCAGACAAATCGCTCCACCAACTAAGAACGGCCATGCACCACCACCCACCGAATCAAGAAAGAGCTGTTAATCTGTCAATCCTTCCGGTGTCCGGGCCTGGTGAGATTTCCCGTGTTGAGTCAAATTAAGCCGCAGGCTCCACTCCTGGTGGTGCCCTTCCGTCAATTCCTTTAAGTTTCAGCTTTGCAACCATACTCCCCCCGGAGTCCAAAATCTTTGGTTTCCCGGAAGCTGCCCGCCGAGCCATTGTAGTAACGTCGGCGGATCGCTAGATGACATATTTACGGTTAGAACTAGGGCGGTATCTAATCGCCTTCGAACCTCTAACTTTCGTTCTTGATTGATGAAAACACCTTTGGCAAATGCTTTCGCTGATGTTCGTCTTGCGACGATCCAAGAATTTCACCTCTAACGTCGCAATACGAATGCCCCCAGTTATCCCCTATTAATCATTACCTCGGAGTTCTGAAAACCAACAAAATAGAACCGAGATCATATTCTATTATTCCATGCACGAAATATTCAAGCAGCATTTTGAGCCCGCTTTGAGCACTCTAATTTGTTCAAAGTAAAATTGTCGGCCCACCTCGACACTCACCGAAGAGCACCGCGATAGGATTTTGATATTGAACCGGCGTATTACCGCCGGCTCACCGACGATATGCTCCGCAGACGTGTCAGTATCACCGCGGATGCGGTGCACCGACAGCGCGGCGCACAAATGCAACTACGAGCTTTTTAACCGCAACAATTTTAGTATACGCTATTGGAGCTGGAATTACCGCGGCTGCTGGCACCAGACTTGCCCTCCAATTGTTCCTCGTTAAAATATTTAAAGTGTACTCATTCCCGATTACGAGGCCTCGTAAGAGTCCCGTATCGTTATTTTTCGTCACTACCTCCCCGTGCCGGGAGTGGGTAATTTGCGCGCCTGCTGCCTTCCTTGGATGTGGTAGCCGTTTCTCAGGCTCCCCTCTCCGGAATCGAACCCTGATTCCCCGTTACCCGTGACAACCATGGTAGTCGCAGAAACTACCATCGAAAGTTGATAAGGCAGACATTTGAAAGATGCGTCGCCGGTACTGGACCATGCGATCGGCAAAAGTTATCCAGATTCATCAAAATTAACGACTTCGGACGCGAGGGCCCTCCGTCGATTGGTTTTGATCTAATAAAAGCACTCATCCCATCACTGGTCAGAGTTCTGATTGCATGTATTAGCTCTAGAATTACCACAGTTATCCAAGTAACTGAGTAAGATCTAAGGAACCAAAACTGATATATTGAGCCATTCGCGGTATCGCCTTAATACGGCTTGCACTGAGACATGCATGGCTTAATCTTTGAGACAAGCATATAACTACTGGCAGGATCAACCAGGGAGCTTCTTTTGTTTATAAGGAAAAACCCTATAACCGCGCGCGCGCACCGACGACGGCGTCCGCCGGCTGCGCGCGCGCACGATCTAGGTTCTCCCTCGTCCCGGGCGTTCGCGATCGTTACAATACGCGAACGGCACCGGGCGAGCTCTGAAATGTTTTTTACGTGTGTACCCGATGGAACACAACACGACAACAATGTTGAGTGCTGCGCGCCACCTGTTCACAAGCGCGCTCGTACGTCTGAACGGGTAATGTCTCAACTCGTTACAGACGCAACTCGCACGACGAGGGCGTTGACGCCCCGATGATGAACGTTCGTAACGAGACTGAATGTTCACGTGTGTAAAATCTGTTGACACGATCGCGAGACATCCATGCACGATTACGCCCGGATTCTATAGAGCGCCTCACATATAACTTTTATATTGTTCGAATCGACGCGAAGCACACTGTTGACACGCGTCCGAGCGTCTGGTACAGTGTACTGTCGCGTCTCATCATGACAAATAATTAATACGACCGTTCTCGTCCGGACACGCATAAAACACGATCCGTCGGTCGACACAGTTCATTTATAATATATAATTATATTAATATTGTATATTAACTAACTACCACTACTACTACTACTACTACTACTACACACACGCCACGCACCAACGACAACTACAATAAACGACGAAGTCTTCGTCGGCGTCGAACATCGCGCCCAAATACATTATTGCATTATACATAACACTGGAAAGGTGTACAAACTAGAGGATATACAAACAAGTATACATCAACCAGATGAGCACACACAACTTGTGTATATTATAAAATACAACATGTAGAAGAGCGCTCTGCCCCGTCGCCGCACCGTCGTCGTTCGTCGTCGTCGCCGTCGTCGTAGCAAGTAGCGCGTTTTGCACGTCGAAGCGAATGCGCCTGCGCGGATCGTTTGTTACAACGACCGAACTGACGCTTCGCTTGACAATAGTGTGTCGCTGAGAATCCACACTATCGGTAGAGACGATCGAATCTAGTGTCATGTCATGTCATAAATGTCAATGTCAATGTCATGTGAGGTGCACCCTGTGTCATCCTGAGCCTACCCTACCCTACCCTCCCCTCCGTCCGTCACACCCCTAACCTATCCCCCCCCCCCTCCCCCCTCCCCACGGTTATTTTTTTTTTTAAATCTCATACCTTTCTCTATGACGGGATACGAGGGTGTGGGGAGGTGAGGGGAGATGAGTGGACGTGGGGGTGGGGAGGTGAGGGGAGGGAAGGGGGGGTGGGGTGGGGGGGGGGGAGTATGTGGGAGGTATTGGGTTGTGTACCAAAAAAAAATGTATTATATTACTGTGTCTCTGTCGCCCCCTCCCCCCGTGACCACCCCCCACCCCCCCCCCCCCCCCACCCGGTCCCCTTAAAAAAGGGACTTAAAAAAATTAATACTATAATCTGGACGCGGCCAGTTCGTCGTAAGCTGAGTGATAGTTGTGATTTATTGTAGACATTTTGACATATATGTATGTCTTATTTGCTTGTCAAATCGATGGTTCATTACTGTCATAATGTCATATTTTTGTTGACAAGTCGCTATACTATACATACCTATATAAAATTGTCGAGCCCTGCATACTGAAATCAAAATAAAAGTCATTGATAAATAAATACAAATTATCACAAGAAATAATATATAAAGTAATACCTACCTTAGATTTTTAATTTTAGTAAATTATGTAACTATTGACTATTTAGTATAGTGACTATAATTGTGTATGCAATATGATTACTATGTTAAAAAGAATATTCGACAATAATTGTTCTGAGCGTTGATAGCCTGAAACACATGACATGTTTCAATAAACCCAGTTCGGGTGGTCCCCTATGTTTTTTTTTTTTTTAATTGGATCAGTTTTAATATGGGTTATTCGTTGCCTGTATGTGTATCTGTATTATAAATGAATGATACCTATATAATAAATAATATTGAAATAACAAGTGTTCACGTACATATTATGTTTAGTGAACAGATCAATATAATAATGTGTATGTAGGTACCTACCTTTCACGATATCAACCACCGGTTATCGGGATGGCGGTGAACGGTAGACACGGCACACGCTTTCAACGTCACATAGATCCCATGGCGAGTTGGCAGAGTCGTTTGTAGTTAAGTAGGTTAATTTTCCTCCAACTTGAATGTATGTACGTATATACCTATAACAATAATAATGGTATTGTTTATTTATTTATTATGTTAATTAAATTGTAATAACTATGTAAGTGGTTATATTTTATTTTGCTTATAGAAAAGAGAAGAGAAATTATACTTAAGTTTATAGCGCCCCGTTCGTGTATTAAACTAGAAACAAAAAAAAAAAAAAAAAAAAAAACTCAACACTGTACACACATACAGTACAACAACATATTGTGTGTGTGTGTGTGTGTGTGTGTAACAGACGCAAAACATCGTCCTCGGACGAATCACCTGGCGTAGGGCTGAGTCTCAACAGATCGCAGCACGACGCTGCTCTACCGAGCACAACACCCCGCCAGGAACGGAAGTCGTCTACAGACTATTCCGAGCCCCGACATCGAACTGAGGTAAATTCGGACCTTCGGAGCCGTGATGCACGCGTTAAGCGGACAGCATCGATCTCCGCGATCCAAATGGGCTTCGACGTCGCACCTCACGTGGTGAAGCGCGACTAGTAAAGTCACATTGTTTAGAGCCTCCCGACCTCTCGGGGCTCCACAGTGAGCATATCCTTGCCGGATTCGGCTAGGCTGGCTTCGGCCTTAGAGGCGTTCAGGCATAATCCCGCGGATGGTAGCTTCGCACCACCGGCCGCTCGGCCGAGTGCATGAACCAAATGTCCGAAACTGCGGTTCCTCTCGTACTGAGCAGTATTACTATCGCAACGACAAGCCATCAGTAGGGTAAAAACTAACCTGTCTCACGACGGTCTAAACCCAGCTCACGTTCCCTTTTTGATGGGGTGAACAATCCAACGCTTGGCGAATTTTGCTTCGCAATGATAGGAAGAGCCGACATCGAAGGATCAAAAAGCAACGTCGCTATGAACGCTTGGCTGCCACAAGCCAGTTATCCCTGTGGTAACTTTTCTGGCACCTCTTGCTAAAAACTCTTTATACTAAAGGATCGATAGGCCGTGCTTTCGCAGTCCCTATGCGTACTGAACATCTGGATCAAGCCAGCTTTTGCCCTTTTGCTCCACGCGAGGTTTCTGTCCTCGCTGAGCTGGCCTTAGGACACCTGCGTTATTCTTTGACAGATGTACCGCCCCAGTCAAACTACCCGCCTGGCAGTGTCCTCGAACCGGATCACGCGGGAGTTGTACGGCGACGAGCGTTGCCGCCCACGTCGCCACTCTGCACGCTTGGAACGAAACACCGTGCGCCCGCCGATATTATCGACCGCGCACCGCTTCCGCCCAAACCGAGTAAGTAATGAAACAATGAAAGTAGTGGTTTTTCAGCGACGATCGCGCGAACGATCTCCCACTTATGCTACACCTCTCATGTCTCCTTACAATGCCAGACTAGAGTCAAGCTCAACAGGGTCTTCTTTCCCCGCTGATTCTCCCAAGCCCGTTCCCTTGGCTGTGGTTTCGCTAGATAGTAGATAGGGACATATTCCCACCACCCTCCGCTGTAGGTCCTGCCCGCCTTGCGGCATACGGACCTGGAGACACTCCTGGTAACTGTGTTGCTAGGATTGTATTTTTTTAGCGTACTCTACCAGGAAGTGCTTTGTAAACTCCAAATTCTATGTCCTGTCCCTTCTCTGTCACTTCTCCCCTTTCTGGGGCGTGCTACACCACATTACAGTACTGCGCGTCCGAGCTGCTCGGTTTCCTTGCTTCAGTTCTGGTCTTCCAGCTCTTTCCTCCTTTTGTGCCACTTGTGAGCAAAGGTTTTCAGTCTCCGAAATCCTTCAGCACTTGCTACGAGTTCTCTGTGATAAATCGGTCCAGCTTCCTCCCTGTTCAGTCTGCCAACATTTCCGTTCTCTCTTCGACGTACAGAGTGCAATCCCACAGGACATGATCCCGAGTTTCATCCGCCTGCCCACAATAGCATTTAGCAGTGTCGCATAAACGACATTGCGTGTAGGCGGCTCCTGAAGCTCCCGTGTCCCGTTAGAATCTGTGACGTCACATATTCTGGTTCCACCCAACCGTACGATAGTCGGTCCATAACGTCTGGAAAGAATAAATACAACTCCCTACCGTTAAGTGAATGTTGCCATCGTTCCTGCCATTGAGCAATAACCTCCACCCTAACGTTTCTAATTGCCACCCGACGCTCCCTACTGGCAAATGCAGAACACTCCTGCGCGATTCGTCCCGCCCTACAGACCTCCAGGTCGGCCGGAAGTACGCCCGCCAGCACAGGTAACGCTGCGGTGCTGACCGACCTGTAAGCCTTTGACATTAAAATGAGTGCTGGGCGTTGCGTACGGAGCAGCGCACTCCGCACTGCATATCTTTGTGTACTCCGCCACCATACGGCCGCAGCATAAGTAAGAATTGCCACATAAGTCCCTGAAAACAGGACTCGTAGGGCCCGATACCCTGATGCCCCAGGAAGAAGCGGATACTCTCGACATCTTCCCGAATGCGTTCACAGCCCGTTGGCCGGCCAAATTCGCATGCGGCACGTAGGAGCCTGCTTCATCTATTACAACGCCCAGCAACTTGGCCTGTGCAACGTGTGCGATTGAGGCGCCGTCCATGCGTACTGTGGGGGGACGTTTAAATTTCCCCTTCAAGGTTAGGGTCTGCGACTTTGCAGCTGAAAAAGATAGACGGTTCCGAGTCCCCCAGGCGGACACCATCTCGAGCGACGTGTGCGCATTGCGCTCGATCGCCGCCCGATTCGGCGCCTCGATCATAAACAGTTATATCGTCCGCGTAAGCGACTACCGTAACGCCCGCCGGCAGCGGCAGCCTGAGGATGTCATCGAGCAGGAGATTCCAGAGTGTTGGCCCTAATACTGACCCCTGAGGGCAGCCCATAGTGGACCGCTTCCACACCGCCTGGTCACCCATGAATAGTCCCGACGCGCCTATCTGTGAAGTAGCTCACCAAGATCTTGTAAATGTTTGGCGGACATCCGCCCTGTTTTGCCTTCGTCAGGACCATGGGCCACCATGCGTTGTCAAATGCCCCCGAGATGTCTAGCAGTATAACCTGAACGTATTTTTTCCGAAGAGTTTGCCACCCGTTCCTGAATCGCGTTCAACGCCGTGACCGTTGACTTACCCCTCGTGAATCCGTGTTGTGATTCCGAAATACCGCGGTATAAGCAGGGAGCGCACGCAATTATTAGGCGTTCCAGTATCTTGCCCAAAATCGGGAGAAGTGTAACCGGTCTATACGCTTTGGGATCCGAGAGCGGCCGATCATTACCCTTTGGCAGGACGACCAACTTGCCTATCTTCCAGATATCAGGAAACACACCCTCACTCAGACACGCGGAGTACATAAGTAGCATCTCCGCTGCGCTAACTCTCCACGCGTGCCTGATGATCCTGGCAGTGAGTCCGTCAAGTCCGGGGGCCGTATTTGGTAGATCTTTTATAATACGTGCAAGTACCGCACGATTGGGTGGTTCCGAGTCCCGGCCCGAAGGGGCACACGCAGCTGCGATTCGCACTTGCCGGTGGTACGGTGTATCTTTGGTTGGGTCGTCGTCTGGGCATAAAGCCTTTAGTAGGCCGTTTGCAGAGCCTTCTGCTGTTGTAGAGAACCCTTCCGCAAGTCTAATGCCGTGCGTGACATTGGGGGGGGGGGCGCACTCTGCCCGACGCGGCTCTGTATGCGAGCCCCCATGGGTCGTCGTTTCCCTGACTCCGCATGCCACGAAAGTATGCAACTTCGGCTTCCCTCATTGCAGTCTTGTATGAAGTCCTCACTGTACGCAGGGCTACCAGTAGTTCTCCCTGATTGGGTTTCTTGCTCCTGCGGGCATGTTGCCAAGCTCTACGCGCATTGTAGACTGTGTGGCGTTTCTTATCTAGTTCTGGTGTCCACCATTCGTACCCGCCAGTATCCTTCTTCCCGCGTCTTCCCAAACAGGTTTCCGCGGCGTCCGTGACTATTTCGGTGTACTGCTTGCAGATTTCTTGTGCCGGCTTCCTTGTCTGGAGCCTACCCATCCTACTGTGGAGCACGTTGCGAAACCGATCGTAGTCCACGCCTTTCTCGCGGAAGGATACTGACGTTGTCGTCGCTGCTGTCCTTGTCGTAGTCGTCGAGGCGGGCCCCGCGCATGTTCCCACCTCAAAGGTGATTAGCTGATGATCGCTAAGGCTGCACCTTCATGAACTTTCCACCGTGACACTGGGACTCCTCTGTTGGTGAGGGTCAGGTCCACATTTGAGTAGCCGTTGGGTCCGTGGAATGTCGGCGGTTCGCCTTCCACATTGTGAATGACCAGTCCGCGTCCTAGGATCAATCCTTCCATCTGGGTCTTGCGATAATCGGTGTCTGGTCCTCGACCTACATATTGTCTACTTTCACAGTGCCACAGTGGAGAGTGTGCATTGCTATCCATAGCCACGAGTATGCGTTGCCCTGCAGTTGGTCCAGTACCTGTGTCAGGTGTTCCAAGTGGATCGATATATCATGGCTGTACTGGCAGTAAACGGAGACCACGTAAATGTCTATCCTCGAGGTATGATCACTGATGTGTGCCACCGCGCAGTGGTTGTTACTAAGGTGGTCCAGAAATGTAACAGCTATCCCAAGGTTCAGCACCAATATGCCCGCCTTTGAGTCCGGCCCGCACTGAATTATATTGGTCCTAGTATCGCAATACTGCTCCTGGACCAGTGCTAGGTCTAATCCCAAGGTTCGCCCTATCACCGGCAATTCTAAAGTGGCCGCTTCAGAGCCTTGGAGATTCAGCTGTCCCATTCTAATGGCGTGCCTAGGCATATTGGGTCATGCCGACGGACTGCCTCTCTGCGTGCATCCTAGCTGGGCACTCAGGTGCCGCTGTCTTGTGGCCCTTAGCTTCCGGCCGCTTAAACCTCTTGCAGGTCGCGCAGCAGCTAGTCTCGGCCTTGCAGTCCTCCTTGCGATGCCCGGCCTCACCACACTTGCCGCACGTAGTGTCGGTTGCTCTGCAGTGCTTTTCCGGGTGCCCGTACTGCTGGCATTTCGAGCAGCAGGTGATCCTGACGAAGTCACAGACCTCGACAGCGTCCCATCCTATGAATACCCGTCCCAAAGCTAACCAGTTTGTCGCGCATTAGCGGCGAGCATTCTAAGACTACTGTTGTAGTCCTGCCTCCCTGGCGTCCTTTTTTGAAGGCGAACTTAGCCTCCTTCAGAAAGCGCTCCCTGGGCCATTTGCTGTCCTCAGCTAGGTTGACCCTATGCAGATCTTCGAGAACTGCTTCCACCTCTGGGTTGCCGCTTAAATTTCGGAGGGCCACAAGTGGCCTGCGTGCTTTGGGGTCAGCCGTTCTTAATGTTGCTGGAGCCGCTTGTTTCAGTTTTGTGGCTGCCTCTTTGGAGGTAGTCTCTACGACCACCCCTGCGTTTCCGACTCGGCGCACCGCCTGCACCTTAATGCCTTCTGGGCCGGGCTTTATCTTTTCCCGCAGTTCTTTAAGGCGTCTCTTCGGACGAGCTGATCTTCTCTGTGTTAGGGTAAAAGATTACCGCCGGACCCTTCTTTCTAAGGCGACAAGTGGCCTACCCTTTGGCATCTTTAATACGGCCGCGTAATTCGGTGTTGCCACGTCGCAGGACAGTGTCTGCGTTACTGGGCCGGCAGGAGGCATAACCTCGTGGACTGCTACTGGGCGCCGCGCTGCACTCTCGGCGGAGGCCAGACGTACTGTCAGGTGCGTGATAACTGCTGACAGTCTCTCGGTGTAGGCGCCTATTGACGCGATGTCGTCCTTGTTTAATTTGCTGGACTTGCCTCCGGACAGCCTCCATGATGCCTTGGGTACTGGCAGTAGCCAGCCCAGCCAGGCACTCCACAGAGGCATTGACTAGGTCATTTAGCGGCGCGACTTTGCTGGCCTGGTCCTGATGGGGGGCAGTGTCCTGAGGGGTGGCCGGCGCTGGTGATGGACCAACCATCAGACCCCCAATAGGCGGTACCTCTTTGCGTCTCGAGACTGATAGTATCCGCCGTCGTACCGCCTCCTGAACTTCTTCCGGCGAGCTGAGCAGTCGCTTCTCGCC